>JAHRHJ020003316.1:0-199593 GCA_019776745.2 Taxus chinensis | reverse complement strand
AACCCTGTTGAGTAAGGTTTGGTCTTAGGAGGAGAATCTGGGTGATAGTGAGGCGTATCAAGACCACCGTAGATGAAATTAGTCTGTTGATTGGGCAGACCAATGGTGACGATGCGACCGAGACCTGGTTGATATTCAGGTTGTTTGTCTGGTCTACCATACTCATTAGGTTTGAGATGGGCATCGAAAGAAAAGAGAGGAAGTTCTCCTAGTGAGAAACGCTGCAATGTCTCTTCTAGATTTTGTAAATCCGGTAGTTTGGTTGCAGGTATGGAAGAAGATGAGGCCCCGTCAGGAGAACATGTATTTTCTTTTAAAGGGGCAGATCTTGTGGTCATGTCGCACTGTGCGGAAGGAAAAGGATCTCCTGGATGGGTATATATTTTTCCCTCATATTGATATTTTAAGCATCGATGGAGGGTGGATGGGACACAATGTATTGCGCGAATCCAGGAGCGTCCGAGGATTATGTTATAGTGGAACTTTCCTTCGACAATGTAGAAGAGTTCATGAAGCAACTTCTTACCTACTCGAATGGGTAAGACCACAGTTCCTAAAGTAACTGCTAGCTGATCGTTAAATGATCGAAGGGTGAAAGGTGGGGGTGACACCACATTCTTTGGTAACTTAAGTTGTTCGAATGTGTGCGAGGAGATGACGTTGAGTGCAGATCCACTATCGATCATAACACGTTTTAAGGTAGTGTTATTGATTTGGACTGTGATGAAGAGGGGAGCCTCCAAATCCTCGTAAGAAAGAGAAGGAATTTCTGAATCTTCAAAAGAAATGGTGGTTGATAGTCTATTCAATCCAACAACCAAGTCGTAGGGCTGGGGCTCATCTGAATTCACTGCGATGCGACGCAGATTATCGATTAGAGCCTGGCGATGTTGTGGAGAGGATTGGATGAGGTCAAAAAGAGACATTTTGACCGGAGCCTGGGTGAGTTGTTTCATAACACTCTCCTCAACAGACACGGGAACTTGAGCCCGAGGTGCAGCACGAATAGAGACCTTAGGTCGTGGGGCTAATGAGGAAGGAGAAACGCCTTCAGGGGCTGCAGAAATGACAACCCGTGGTCGAGATGCTGAAGATGAAGGTGGGTTATCATAGTGTTGGGTTCTAGTGGCGATATGGATTGTGTCAATTTGAGAAGGAGGAAGATCAAGTGGAGCGGAGTCACCAGAGGGTCCGAGTGGATGGTTGGCGCTCAGATGGGGCTAAGATGACAGGAGGTACTTGTTCCTCCCCCTCCAGCAAAAGGTCACTTTCTTCCAGAAGGTTCTTGACAACGGCTTGAAGAGCTTTACATCCCTCAGTATCATGACCCGGGGTACGGTGGTAAGCACAAATCAGATCAGAGTTAAACCAGGTAGGTTTCACTCCTTTAGGGTTATAAGGTTTAATCGGAAGGAAGGGTTATGGATGAAGATTGGATAAGTTGATGAAGGATTTCGGTATAGAATCCGGTAGACGAAGAGGAGGATAGAGATGATGAAGGTGGTTCTTTTACATTAACCGACTGCCGAGGTAAAAGAACTTGCATGTTAGGTTTAACAGTCTTTTTAGGGATCCTCTTATTTGTTTGGACATTTGGAGGAGCAGTCTTGGGCACTTGGGATGGGAGTAAGTGAGACATGATTGAATTTGGTGGAGAAGGAGCCCCTAAAATAGATTTTGAAGATGATGGATATGCGACAAATTTTGTGGTCTTTGGAGATAAAGGGGGTTGCTTGGTCGAATGTACTGATGATTTAGATAATGTCGGTTTAGAAGAGGAAGAAGCTCCCAAAGTAGGTGAGATTGGAGGAAGATAGGGTGCCTTGGTTTTTGGTAACGAAGATGATGATCCTGATAGAAGAGGTGACGTCTTTTTAGTAGGTAAGTCTATTTTTCGGGGTATTGGTGAAGTGAATGAAGAATGTGTTGTAGAAGAAGATGATGGTTTTGATAGGTTTATAGAAGAAGGAACCTTCTCAGTGGACAAATCCAATCTTTTATGAGGCGCAGAGAGATAATTTTTCCGGAAAGCACCAAGAGTCTTTATGGTTCGAAATATGGGCTTTCCTTTTTCAGGGATGGTGACAATTTCAACCACATAAGGTGATTGTAACCTTTTCGGGGGAAGCAAATGGGGAGGTACTGATGACGTAACGTTAGATTTCGGTTGTCTCGGTCTAAGTTCAGGAACCAAGTGTATAGGTGTCAGTGCTACTTCTTTAGATTTTCCCTTAATAGGAAAAACAACATTGGTCATGGAAGAAGTGAGTGATGAAGAAGCAGTTCCTTGCGAGGGAACTAATTCTGGTACAGTAACTATGGGTGAGGCTACTGTAGGAAAGAAAACGGGAAGAGTCAAAATCGAAGACACTTCCATCGAAGTTGGTACAACTATAGGTACATTCACCAATGGCATAGTCACAGCAAAAATAGGAGAAACAGAAGTAGATGTATCTGCGGTGGAAACCCGAAGGGATGTAATTGCCTCGAGCATTGAAAGAATATCTGATGATGAGATAGATGAGGATGACACTGTCTCGGGTATGGACGGAAGGTCAGACAAAGAAGTAGAGAGAGATGAATCCATATCTAGCAATGTTGGAATATTCAAAGACGGGCTATCTGCAAGATGGTGGAATCCCATCGATTAGTGAAGCGGAAGGAGATTCTGATTCGGTTGATGTGTTCGCAGATGGTTTAGTTTTAGAAGAACATTCTTTAGTAGAGATGAAGCTGATAGTATGAGTGTTTGGTCTTTGAGACTCTGAAGCATCATGGTTTGGGGAATGATTGGGAAAAGGTTGCTTAAAAACATCCAGCGCTTGATTTGGGGGAGCCTTTAGGGTTATCCAGAATGAGCTCGCCTTTATCAATGAATTTCTAGACAAGATTTTTGAAGGTCTGACATCGTTTGATGTCATGACCTTTGGTTCTATGATAATGACAGAAGTCATTTTCCCTATACCAGAATGGATGTTCTTGGCTTTCATCAATATTCCTAATGGGGGGAAGTTTGATCATGTGGACTTCCAACATTTTTTCTAGGATAGAAGCATATGATTCCCCCAATGAAGTGAAAGATTGAGATGATGAGGACCCTTTTCGAGAAGATGAGGAGTCTCTTTGTGGTGTTTGATTAGAAGTGTTATTGGCTCGTGATGTTTTTTAATACGATAGCGTTGGTGGATCCCTGATTCTTGTCTTTAGAAGTGGAAGGATTTGATTTGGTAAACCGAGAAAAATCTGGTTTAGATTTAGAGCGAAGTTTTAACTTCCCTTGTTCAATGGCGTGAGACTCAAGTTTTCGTGCCATCGTAAATGCTTCTTCAAATGTATGAAAGGTCTGGATCCTTAAAGTGGAAGAAATATGATTAGCACAAGATCGAGTAAACAACTCGATCTGTTGGGATTGAGGAAGGGATAAAGACAATTGGTTTATTATCCCTCTCCAACGAGCGACAAAGTCTGCAATAGACTCATCATCGAATTGACAAATGTTATAAAGATTTGTAATCGAGATCTTATGCATGATATTTATTGAAAAGTTTTCAACAAACATCTGGGCCAATTGAGAGAAAGAAAACAAGGAATGTTATTGCACCAGTCTAAAGCAAGACCTGCTAGAGACATAGGAAAAGTATGAAGAATAAACTCCTGATCCTGGACTATGAGGTAGCGAGCATGTTTGAATGCTCACAAATGCTGTTGAGGGTCCTCCCGACTATGAAAATTTGAAAATTTAGGAAGTTCCCATTGGGGAGGATAAGGCTTAAAAGCCACTGAGGGGTGAATGGGTTCATTACACACTTCTTCAAAAGAGTATGAAGGACGAGCCCCTTTGGTGGAGGATTCCAAATTTATGATTTTCTTGAAAAGAATTTGAACTACATCAGATTGAGGAGGAGGCACACTGGAATGCCCTACATAAGAAACAAATGGTGGATGTTGTTGAGGTGTCAACGGGGGATTCATCTGTTGATTGATAGGATGATAAGAGGAGTAACCAGGCGTTTTGGGTGACACCTAGTGGGGTATTTTCCGTGAAGGAGCCTGTGTATAAGCAGGCTGTGAGATAATAAGTGGTTGAGAAAATGAAGGTTAGATGATGGACGAAGCCTGTGATTGGTGGACTCATATGCTTGTTGACTGAATCGGAACAGTTTGAGGAACATGGGTGTCGATTTGATTGGACATGGTGGGGAACAAGACCTGAAAGATGATTTTTACTGCAGGATTATTTATTAATGGCGTCTAATGCTAGAGGATGGGCAAAGGTCATTATTGCTGGAACATTGGAAGAAAAACCCACTGGAGGACGAGAAGTAGGAACCAACTGACTAGTCGAAGGGGGTTGACTCATAAAGGGGTACTGACCATGGGACATAATGGATGGCATAGATGAATTAACAACAATATGTGGGTGCGCAGACGCACTCATTATAGCCAGAGAAGAGGAATTATCAGAAGTAGGTTGTGGATTAGTCGAGGTAACTGCGGCGTTAGGAGTAGGTAAGAATATTTGAGAACTAGTCGATATTTTCAGTGGAAGAGAAAAAGGAGGCACAGGTGCGCCACCCTCCTCCGTGGCTTGAGGTGAGAAAAATGATGCTAACTGTTCTACAAAAGCATGGGATGGTTCATGAGAATAATCATACACTTGCTGAATTGGTGGTCCCTGATCAGATATTTGAATAGACTTGTGTACTAGGTATTCCATGAGGGCTACCAAATTGCGATCAAGGAGCGCTTGAAATTCAGGATCCCCATGAGGAACATACTTTATGTCAGAAGCAGGTGATATTTCTGAAGGACTAGGGGAAGCTGGACATGATGGGGTTGCTTTGGCCTGATAAAAAGGATTATATGACCAGGATGGGGAACCAACTAATAACGGTCCCAAGGAATACCTGGGGGGTGTCGAAACATCCACACTAGCGGTGATCTTGGAGGAAGAAGGGGCTAGTTGAGCCATTCTTCTAGATTGTAACCGAGTGATGACCGTCATAAACGAGCAGAAAAAAAGATTGACCTAACTAATGCACAGATAATTCAAGCAGCGTAGGTGCTTATCTATTTTAAGTTTTTATGCTTTTAAGAAAGAAAATATTAGGGAAGGCCTTTTAGAACAGGAACTACTCAGATAGCCAAACTAAAGATGGTTTAGGGGGATGTTTTGGTGAGGAGTCCCGAAGGCACTTCAGTAAAAGACCGGTACATGGCTTGATATAGGGGCCTACCCCCGCACTTCACATACCGCTGCGATAAGGGAGTCGGGTGCTTTGCCAATATATACCCGAACTTCGGTGAATTTATAGCACAGACCTGAGTACCGCGTAGGGCTCTTCCTCTTGGATGTCACTTCCAAGTAGGCGAGGTCAGTGAAAGAATTTTTTGTTTAAATGCTTTATACCTATTGATTTTGGCTTTGTGTGTAAGGGTGAAAAATAAAAATCAAATAGTGTCATTACCGATTTTGATCAATTTTCCAGCCTAATTAAAACTAGATGAAAAACATACAGCAGAAATGACAAAAAAAAGAGTTCTTTTTAAGCACTTAAAAATGAAGTGTTTGATTTTGATGAAGACAAGTCAAACAGATTCTTTCCCAAATGTGATTAAATTCTTTTTAAGCACCAAAAATTGAAATGTTTGAATGTGATAGACAACAAACAAAGAAAGTTTTTTTTTTTCTTTCTCTTTTTTTTTTAGTTCCTAAAAAGGAGAAAACACTGTAAAAGAGAAATACCTATAGACTTAGCTCTCCAAGGTGTGTGGACTTCAAAAATCGCGTTGTTGATCTCTTCCCCTTGAACAATCCCATGAACAAGCAAAGTGCTCCGCAAGAAAAGGTTAAGCAAACACCAAACAAAATCCAGAAAGATATATCCAGATACTGGTGAAACGAAAATTTGTATTTTAAAGAACTAGAAAAATTTCAAGGAAATAACAATTTCGCATAAAGAGATGGATCAAACATGCAATCTTGAAATCAAAATGAAATATTTACTAATTTTATAAATAGAAATTGGAATTGAAATTTGTAAAAAAAGAATAGACCTAACTTTGCAAATTCAGAAATGAAAGAAGCAAGACTGAAACGATGAAAGGAAATGCTTAAGCAAAATTGATAAAAATCAGTGAAGAAAAAGAACAAATCTCAAAACTAAAAAAGAGATGAACTTACCAATAAGGGACTTTGGTTGGGTCCCCATCAGGCGTGCCAGAATGTTGATCAAGAATTTCACGCTTGTTACTTGTCTAAGTTAATGTACCAAAATAAACATAAAAAACCTTGAAAAACTCAAATGAAATTGATACCTGATGGACAAGATTTGAATATTTAGATGGATAAGGAAGCCAATGTAGATAAGACGAGTGCATACACGAGCAATTCTACACAGTAGATCTAAGTAACCTGCGAGACACCAATGCTTGACAGAAAAAGACCACGTTAAAATAAATTTAGGTGGACTGCCCGAGAAGCGGGTCCGGGAAGCAATAAGCTCCCTCGGTGGATGTCAGTCCATGTTTTCAATTAAGTAAAGAAGCATACATGATAAAAGATGTACGTACAGGACTAGATTTTCTGATCAAAGTAATAAACAGAATCTAAACAGTAGACAGAAAGCAACAGAAAACAGGGAACTGTGAAAACAAAGCTGGATTTGTGTTACCTATGTCCTTTTACCTATCTGCAGGATGATCGGCGTCGATTATGTAGAATCAGCATTGACTGGTTCAGATAAGTGTCGACTGATATAGATCAGTGTCGACTGATATAGATTGGCGTCGATCTGAAACAAAGTACGAGAAGATTTGGGAATTGGAAAACGAAGGCAAGATCATCAACGTCTGCTAGATCTGCAGAAGCTGGAGAGATACTGGCAAGGTTGCACCTGTGTTGGATACAAGAATAGAGTCACCAAAAAATCAATGGAGATGTGCGATGTTGATGTGATAAGAGCAAAGTAACGGTGCTCCTCTCAGGGATTTATTTGGACAAGATTCGCTCCCATTCGATAGATAATGTTCACACTTGATGCTCAAAACTCTCTCGTTCTCTCTGACTAATACATTGTCTATCTCACCGTCTAATATTCTCTCTTACAATCTGTGTCTAACCAGAACTGAGTTATGGGCCTCTATTTGTAATCAGCGCCGATCGAGATTAAATCTGCGCCATTCCGAAAAATCAGCATCGACCGATTACAAGTCGATGCCGATCATGGAACAGACTCCCGAAATGACCAAAAGGAGCGATTTCTAGAAAGATAAGAGTGATCCCTCCACCTCAAATACGGGAAATATCCCACTGCTTGGTTTAGGAGGAGGAGAAATAGGGGGGATATATGGAGTAGAATAGATATGGGGTAGATAAGTGGTTAGCATACATGTAAAAAGGTGTAATTAAATAGTTAATATTTAATTACTCACGGGTAAAACATAATGGGGTGAATTAAACTTAGGATAGGTGTTTAAATCAAAAATTGAATAATACCCCAAGGGGATAGTGGTGATATAAACGTGCCCCAGGTTACCTAAACGCGCACGAGGGACACTAAATTGGATAACCAATTTTAGGTGTCTACAACTCCATGTAATCAAAAAACTGCTTGCATAAACCTTTTTTCCAGTATGAGTGAATTATCCTTTAAATTACTTGCTATAAAATGTGACACTTTAATTAAATTGTCTACATCTACAAATATAACATCATGTTTATTTTTAGACATAGGTAGACCTTGGACAAAATCCATAATTATAACTTGTCACTTATATTCTGGCACGTTGTGAGGATATAATAATCCTACTGGATGTGAATGTTCATCCTTTACTTGCTGACATTCCAGGCATTGTGAGACATAAAAAATCACATCATTTTTCATCTTTTTCCAGAAGTATTGCTTTTTGATGTCTGCCATCATTTTCTTTACTCCTAGATCTCTCGAGTAGGGAACATCATGAAATTCTCTCATGAATTTACTTATGATTTCTTTACCCTCTGGTACATATATTATGTTGTTATAGCGCAGAATCCCATCTGTTTCCAGCTTGAAACCATCATACCTTTTATCCCTCAGATCTTTTTCTAAAGCTATTTTAACATGATTGTAGGAGGGGTCATTTGTTAATTCATTTTTTACTTTATATTTGAATTGGTTTCTTAATCTAATTACAGCAGCAATATACTTTCTGCGAATTAAGCCATTAGGCACCTTATTCTCTTTTCATTTCATGTAATTTATATAAAATTCATAATTTGCTAGGAATTCCAGCCATCTTCATTGCCTTGCATTTAGATTCGGCTGTGTAAAGATGTATTTGAGCCCAAGATGATCTGTTTTGAGTTCAAAAGGTTTCCCAAGAAAATAGTGCCTCCATACCTGTAGCACATGAACAATTGCAACAAGCTCAAGATCATGTGGTGCATAATTTACTTCATGCACCCTCAACTTCTTACTTTCAAAAGCTACCACATGCCCATCTTGTAATAGTAATCCACCCAAACCTTCCCCTGAAGCATTGGTTACCACTAAGAAGTTCCATTTGGATCATGAATCTTCAACACCAGAGTACTTGTGAGTTTACCTTTTAACTCATTAAATGCTTCTTCACACTTATTGTCCCAAAAATTTCTTACCCTTCTTTTGCAAAGAAGTGATAGGTCCTGCTAACTTAGAAAAGTCCTTTACAAACTTTTGATAGTAGCCTGCTAGACCCATAAAACTTCTCACTTCATGTACATCCTTCGGTGTTGGCCATTACATGATGGCATTGATATTTGAAGGGTCCACTGAGATTCCCTCTTTATTTATTATGTGGCCTAAGTATTGTACTTCGTATTGATAGAAAGCACACTTAGATAATTTTCCATATAATTTATGTTTTCTGAGAATTCCTAGCACAATCCTTAAATGTTCATCATGTTCTTCCTCATTCTTGGAGTATATTAATATATCATCGAGAAAGATAAGTACAAATTGGTCTAAGTATTCCCTAAACACACTGTTCATCAAGTTCATGAAAGTGGTAGGTGCATTTGTTAGACCAAAGGGAAAAACTGTAAACTCGTAATGCCCATACCTTGTTCTAAAAGTGGTTTTATGGATATCTTCATCCTTGATTCAACAGTTGATGATAACCAGATCTGAGATCTATCTTGGAAAACAATTTTGCCCCCCATTTGATCAAATAGATCATCAATTCGGGGCAGCGGGGTACCAATTCTTCATTGTTACCTTGTTGAGCATTTGGTAATCAATACAAAGTCTGAGGGTCCCATCCTTCTTTTTTACGAAGATAACCGGTGCACCCCATGGTGATATACTTGGTCTAATCAGACCCAAGGACAACAATTCATGTAATTGAGCTTTCAATTCAACTAATTCAGGTTGTTTTCATTCTGTACGGTGCCTTGGAAATTGGTTCCGTTGCTGGTTTGACCTCTATTGTGAAGTCAAATTCACGCTTAGGTGGAAGTCCAGGTAACTCATTTGGAAACACATCTCTAAATTCCCTTAGGATGGGAAATGCTTCAATTTCAGGCTCAATTTCCTATCCTGAATTTGATATTTTTACAGCATATAGATGACAGCCCTTTTGCTTTGCCTTTTTCAGCTGCATGGCAGAAATCTGCCTAGTGACAAACTCTCTTTTAACACCCTGAACACTCGTTATTTTCTGTTGATCATCGCAGCAGGTTACACATTTTCCTAAGCAATCCAAGGTTACATTATGTTGACTTAACCAATTTATACCTATGACAACATCATAGGATCCAAGAGGTGTCACATATAAGTTTAATCTTGTTGTGAACTCAGGTAATTCTAGTGGTGCCTCAAACAAACACTGCTTCACTTTATGTACAACATTATTTCCATACTATACAGTCCAAGTGTGTTCCATATACCCAGCTCTTATTTTGAGTTTATCAGCTACTTTAGATGAAACAAAACATTCTATTGAACCGGAATCAAATAAAATAGAAACAAGGTTCTCCAAAAAGCTTACCTGAGGTTTCAATGGGAGTCTCTTGCTTTTCTGCTTGCTTATTATGGACTGCAACATAAATCTTATGTTGTTACCCCTCTTTATTTACTACAGTAGATCCCTTCTGCTGGTTATTCCATTATCCTCTTTGTAGACAGTTGTTAGCGAAATGATCACCACCACACTTAAAACATCCACCCAGAGGTCCTTTTCTCTCAATCTTATTCTGGCTGAAACTTGTTCCTTGTTGCCCATTATTTTTATTATTCACAATAGTTCTACCCACTATTCCTCTTTTATTGACAGGCCTGAACTTGTTGTTTCCCTTTTTCCATGCTGGTTTACTTGCGGTTGGTGTTTGAAAACTGCTATTTTTCCTTCTATTTTCCTCTTTAGAGGCATAAATACTTCGCAGATTTTGTTCTTGCTTGATAGCTTTTTCAAACACTGTTTCCATCAAGGTAGGTCCATGAACATCTACCTCACCACCAATGCTAGGATTCAATCCCATTATAAATTTTCTCACTCTAAACTTCTCATCCTTTTGATACATAGGAACATATTTCAACAATCGAGTGAAATGTTCCCAATATTCTGTAACTGAGTACTTTCCTTGAGTCAGATTTTGGAATTCTACCATCTTTTGGTCAAAGTATAGCTGAGGTAGCCATATTTGACAGAAGTAGGCCTTAAACTACTCCCACGTGATCATACAAGAATCAATTCCTAGTTCCATTTTCTAGTTATCCCACCAGGAAGATGCTTCACGGGACAATTGGTAGGCTCCCCATACTTCTTTTGTCTCCTCTAAAAAGTCCCTAATCTCAAAATACTTTTCCATTTTGGATAGCCAATTTTCAACACCATCCCCAAGAGTTGTACCATCAAATTTAGGTGGGGATATTCTTTTAATGTCCCTTGCTAACTCAGCAGCCAGCCTTGCTTTCTTATTTTCCCTTTCATTCAGGTGCTCAAGTTGATCATCATATTGCTCATCACCCTCTGCCGATCCCTATGATCCTCATTCTTCTTCACCACCCTGACCTTGTTGTTCTAAGGCAACAACTTGGTTTCGGGTGTCATTCAAAATGTTGAGGATTTCTTTTAACTTAGCAGCCGTATTATCCAACACATCATCAATATTTACCCCACTGTCACTCGCCATATTAGCTCTTATTGCCGGCCTAGCCAAAGTTTCCTATTTTTATAAAAGAGGATACTTTTTATTAGAATGTGTGTCCCATTAATGTCCAAGTGTCTGAGCCTCTGGCTCTGATACCAAAATGTAATGCTCAAAATTACTAGAACTAGAAAATGAGATTTTTTTAAACATACATAAAAACAGATTACACAGCTGCAATCATACAGATTTATTTAATCAAATTCTTTAAATAAAATTTGTTCTTTTGATCTATCTGATAACATCCATGTAAGCCATGTGTGGCTGAGAAGGGTGTATCCAGATCTCCACGATCTCCCTTCGCCACTACTTCGAGTGACAATGCTTACTAGCATTTCGGCTCAACCTTTTTCAGGTCATGGGAACCATGTGAAAGTCCTTGGGTCTACCACGAAGCTAGTTTTCTGACTTCGTATTCCGGTATCCAACCATTTCCTACCTCATGTTCAGTGTTCAACTTCCCATGATCAGGTTACTGGCAATTTTAATTTAATTGGAGGACTAGGTGATCAGACAATGCACAACCATCAATGCATTACTTTGGCCAAAGTTTTCCGCCGTGCAGGTTACGGCTAAACTCAAGACAACACACTAGTCTTATGAGTTTAAGTCTTCTGCCACCTCACAACTATCCCTTTCATAGTTATCTAGATCTTATAGTTTGTATTTACTTTATTTCCAATTTAACCTATCTTGCAAGAGTTTATATCGAGATAAATGCCAAAGGCCAACTAGGATCATCATGAGATAAGTACATCGTTAATGGATCTATTTCATCTATACTTATCCCTTAATAATGCCATCATCTATTTATCTTCCCATTTAGTTTCTCTTTTCCTGATGCTTGTTTTTTAACCTTAAATTACCTTTTACAATGATACTCTTCCATTCTCTATACAACAGGATTTACAATCTTATCATATTAATACCAAGTTTACCGAAAGGCTGAATTAAATATATATTAAAACATGTATATTTAATTATTCCTTCGATTAGCTATGCCACTAAATAGCTTATTTAATTTAGAAATTAAAGACAATTGATTGTTACAATAATTGCCCAACTATCGGCTTCATACATTGGTAAATATCAAATAAATAAATATAACAATTTATGATAAGTAAGATTTCTCACTTCTAATATTTATCATTTACTCATATTAAGATATTCTTACATACAAGGTAATCATCTCTTTATTAAAATAATAAATTACATATGCCATTAAGGTGAAATATATAACTATTATAGTAACTCTCACATATAGTGAGGTTTGAATATTAACAATGGGTCCAAGATCCCAATAAATTTAGTCAAAATTCTGGGATATCATCCTTCTACAAATTGAAATCCAAGTATCTCATTTAGATCCATGCTACAATAAAACTTCACAAGACATGAGTTTCCGCATATCCGAACATGACGGCTAATTGTCCTGCAAGACTGGAGTAGTGATATGTTGTCAGTTCAAAATGAACTAACATAAATATTAACTCCAATTTCTGATGCAATTATTTAATAAAATATGAAACGATATAAAAGTTATTTTATCAACAAATGCATAGTAATACAATGGAGAATGTATTATTACATGTTCTACATCAAGATACAACTATGAATGTACACAAATAGAACAACCAATTTCTATTTCAGCAATCATGTTTCACTCTAATCACAAGGATCAAGACATAATCAAACCATAATCATTCAACATCCAAATTCTGATTAAACCACAAGCAAATCATGCTTCACATGGTACAGATTCAACTATTATTTTTCTTACCTTCCAATCAACAAACAACTTAACAAAACTATTTGAAATCATCATTTCCAAATACCAATTAGACATATTCCCTCTAGGAAATGAGCAAGCTCTATAAAACACACAATAATACTTTATTTCAAACAATCAAAATACATTTATATATATTTATAGGAACAGTCCAACTAAACAGTGTAAAAACACCTCTATTAAATCATTTTAACATGTTCTTTCAGGTAACCGACAGATCAACAAAACAAATTAACCCACATACCACAGGATGATAATTTTGAAGTCTATTTGCATAGAATAACAACAATAAGTTTCTAACACTTCCAGTAACGAAATCCTTTAAGAAAAACTAAGTCATCTTACATAGACTATTAACACTAATTTATTTTTCAATCAGGTAATAAAATTATACCTACAGGAAATCAACTTGTACATATCCAAATCAGTTCGTTCTAGCATTAATTTATTTTCTGTTTAGAAATTATTAGAATCTGAAAGCAAATATATCAGGAAAAGTGATGAAATACCTAGTAAAAACATTTTTCACACTACCCAGAAATCACTTTGCTCATATAAATAAATTATTGTTTGACTGTAATAAAACCCAGAGGCAGAAATTGATTTGGGTTTCCAGAAATCAAATTTAAATAGAAAATAAAATAAAATAAAATTGATTAGGAACACCCATCTGCATTTTTTTCTAGGTTTAGCTAAAACCACACAAAGGAAACTTAAGAGAATACAAAATCCATCAATTTCCTTTTTAGATTTCATTTCCAAGCAATTAAATCAGAAGCTGTCCACAAATTCATTTAATTTCCATTTAAAACAGAATGTTTATTTCCTCATTATTTACAATTAATGCTACAGAGAAGGGAGAATATATTCATGCATGTAGTAAACCCATAATCAGCAACTTCTTACTCTTTCCACTCCAACAAGTTGAATCCTTCTTTCCTCCAAAACTCACACAGGTATTCCAGAAGAGAAGAATGAAAATAGACCAAAGGAGAAATAAAAGAAAATATAATGAAGAAAATATACTATAATGGAGAATTTTTGGGCTTCCAAATGTTGCTTCATGCGTCAATGCATGCCACATACTTGGTGTCAAATGAAGGCGTGTCCCTTTCAAAACTCTCATATTTTAAATATTAAAATATTATTATTATTATTCTTTTTAAACTTTTGATTTACATGCCAAATCCTTTTAGGATTTAAATATATAATTTCACAAATTAATAATGCATTTTTTATTTTTTTAAAAATAATTTTTATTTTAATTGATACCTAACTTTAATGGTAAAATTAATCATCATAATATAAGTCCACATATTGCCAACAATGTGTTATCGTAATAATTGTTCGTAGTCCCATGTTCCATATAAAACATTCAAACAAATGAAAAATCACCAAAGTCCATAATATAATAATTCATATTTTCATAAAGCTAGTTTGATATAGCATTGTCAAATAAAACAGAGGCAGTATTTATCATGGTCATTGAAAAATTTGAACAAAAAAAAGACGACCAAACCGATTAAAATAAAATAACCAGAATACAAATAACTGAAATATTCACTATCATTTATGAAATCATTTTACCTATGATTAAGGCCTAATCATGTTTTAGGAAGGATCATCAAGGTGGGTGCGGCCCTGCGGGGTTATTCGTTCTGCAATGTCATGCCCCACAGTAGAAGTTTTGGGTCATGATACGATGAGTCAAATGAATTTTATACCTGATGATGATCTCATCTAATCCTGTTTAGAATTAACCGTAGTTAATTTAACTTGTAAGAAATTTTGGATGTGACATTGAGTCAAATCAAGGTTTTTGTTCCAATTGTTGAGCTCTTTAGGATTCTTGAGCACAAGAAAAGGGCCTTTGAGTATTTGGGATTGAAATAGGAAAATTTTACCCAAGGCATAAATGTAAACAATGTAGAGGTTCCTCCTACCATTGCAGAGTTGGAAAAACCCCAAGTGCTGCAAGAACTAGGTGAGCCACCTGAAGTATATTTGGGAACATCGTTGGTTGAGTCCCAACTTAATGTAGATCCATTTTTCACTATTCTGATTATTAGGGACATGTTGTTACACAACTGTATGTTTCATTCTGGAGCATCATGCAATGTTATCCCTCTTGAAGTCATGAATGAATTAGATATCAAAGTGATAACAACTTATGGAAAGTGTACTACCATGGATTCCAGAGAGGTACCAGTGGTTATTCACCACATGTGTCAAGGGTTTGATAGTGCAAACTCACAGCTTACCCAGGCAAGAACTTAAAACTAGATGTTGTTATTGTTGATTGCCTTGTTGTTGGTCGTAAAATAGGACTTTACGAAGAGCAACAGTCAGGAGACAAGAAGTCCCTCCTCTTTAATGGGAGAGGTTCCCTTATTCAAAAACGAACCTATTTACAAATATATAAAAACATGATTTTCTGGTTGAACTTGGATATTACAAAAGTGTTTTCTATAAAGATCATCAATTACAAAAGGACTAAGGAATGAGAGTACGAGAATGAGCAGAAAGGCAACACTCAGAATTATAGATAACAGAGTAATTCTTTATGTATGCGAAGTTACAAGGAATTGAAACAAGATCATTTGTATCATATAAATAAGATGGAATTTAAAGACACAAAGTTCTGTAAATAACATCTGCTAGAACACAAAGTTTCTTAACATAACACAGACAAATGATCTTCACAAAATTAAATGAAAAGATGGGGACAAAAGAGATCAAATAGACAAAGAATGAAAAGCTCTTCTGTATTGATTTCTTTATGATCTATTTACACTTTCAGAAAATAAGCCAAGTTCTTCCTCCCTTTCAAAATGGCATGAAGATGCCATTATATAGCTTACAAATCAGTTACTCTTTGTTACTACTTCCTTTAACTAAAGATTAGTTAAGGATTGCCAATCGCAATACCTCAACTAATTACAATGAATCCGAGAAAAAGAATTAGAAGAGAAGAGAAGAATAAGGGGAAGAAGACAGGTGGTTATGAATGGGAGGGACCCACTGACTTCAAAATTCACTGCCTGAATCTCTTCAATGCCTCGGCTATGCCTCTGCCATGAGGGACTGACGTGTTGGCTATAGACTGAGCCCAAAATCTGAGGCACTTCTCCATTTCCTTATCAAACTTGACATGAGTATGATAGTATTTATTTTCTTCTTCAATGGCATATTGAAGAGAGCAGATCTCCTTCATTTTCTCTTTGGAAATGGAGCTTTCCTTGAATAGATTATCTTTGACAAAAGCTTTGAATTGAGCTTTGATTTCTTGCAAGGAAAGAGGCACACCAGAAATTTCATCCTGAAGATGAAAGTGTATGTCTTTGAAAGCAGATACAAAAAGTGTCTTGAAAGCCTCACCCTTCTGCCAGTTATTCTTCAGCTCTCCCAAAGCCTCCTCCAAGACTTTGATCTTCATATTGATAGTAATTCGGAGGGAAGAGCCGCAAACTAGACTCAGGAAGGAATTACAGAGGGAAGGGATAAACGCCCAGGATTTTAGATTGCAAGGGTTCGAGCAAAGGATAGCATGGAAGTAGTGTGAAAAATGCATAGGGATTTTTCTCGTTATATATCCGATTAGGAGAGAGAAAGATAATGAATGCACATTTAATACATACCTACCAATTTGAATAAGCAAGATATTCAGGTAGAGCAGGAAAAATAAGCACGAATGGAACTTGGTTCATTTGGGACATGTGAGACGTGAATGCGCGAAACACGCAGCTCAGCCGATTCGGGTGAAGCGGGGAAAAGACGCACAAATTGCTTTTGGGACATGTGGGACAAAAGTTCATGAAACACGCGACTCGGCCGGATCGGACGAAAATGTGACAATAGGTCCGGGTGAACTTGGGACATTTGGGACGTGAAAGCACGAAGTACGCGGTTCGGGTGATTCGGCCGAAAATGGAACAACTTGCCAAATTGAACTTGGGACATTTGGGATGAGAAGTTCTGATGGGCCTTAAAGGGACAAACTTCGGGGAAACCGGCCGATCGGGGAACAGAGCGCCCATTTGAACTTGGGACATGCGGGACAAAAATGTCCGACAGGCCCAAAAAACCACACAAAATGACCCAAAAATGTAGATTTTCTCAATTTCTCGACTTTTAACTCGACTTTGAGTACAACAGAGAAGACACTTAAAACTCAAAATTTTGAAATTTTCACTTTCTTAAGAGCAGGGGAATTTTGAGTGGACAACAGTTGGCTCCTTCTGGGGATGACTTGGCATAAATCCAAGGAATGGGACAAGGTAAGAACTTAGACAAACTCGGGGAAGCAGACCAGTAGCTTATCCATTGGGCCACAGAGTCAAAAATCAAAACCAATACAGAGGACAACACACCAACAAAAAGGAAAGCAATACAAAACACTATACAGAATATACAAAGGACTCCCTAATCACCTATGACTTGAACAACTTAAGGTACTGCCCACTATAAGGAAGTGGGAGAGGAGAACCATCCATGTAATCAAGATAAAAGGAATTCTTACCCGCAAAGTGTCTGATCTTGAAAGGTCCGAGCCAAAGGGAATCAAACTTGCCATGGCTGCCACGAGGTTCATGCCTTTTATCCCATAACAACACAGTGTCTCCAACTTGGAAATCTCTGAACCTGGCGGTTTCTTATCAAACAGGACCTTTACCTTCTGCTGGTGAACAGATATCCTATCAGCAACCACCAATCTGTCCTCATTTATTTTGTGAAGGTACATAATTCTCTTATCCAAAGCATCACTGAAACTAGTATCTTCAATGGCCTTCATTAGATGCAAGGCTGGCAGCTCCACTGTTACTGGCAATTGAGCTTCTACTCCATATACCACTTGAAAAGGAGACATTCCAATAGCTCTCTTTGGTGTAATCCTGTCTGCCCAAAGAGCATCATAGAGCTTTCTTGTGCCAGTTTCGTTGAGACTCATTGACTAATTTCCTTATAATAGTCACCAAATTTTTATTAGTAGATTTTGCTTGCCCATATCCCTGAGGATAGTAATCTGAGGAGTGAGCCAAAGAGATGCCATAGCCATAGCAAAAATCCATTATTTCGGTTGAAGAGAAATTCGAAGCATTATCTGTCACAATCTTGTTAGGTACACCATACCTTACCAAGATGTTCTCTTTGATGAAGTTGCATACCACTTCAGAAGTAGTACTCTTAACTGGAATAGCTTCTACCCATTTGGTGAAATAATTCGTGGCAGTTAATACATGAGTATGACCAGCACTAGAAAGGGATTAAGTGTTCCAATGAAGTCCAAACCCCACTGTTGAAAAGGTTCTTCAATTACAACTGGCTTAAGAGGCAAAGAGGCCAATTTGGGTCTTCCCACGAAGGTCTGACAAGCCTCACATTTATCAACCCACTTGGATGCATCTCTGAACAAGGAAGGCCAGTAATATCCTCCACGAAGTATCTTATGAGCAGTGACTGTTGATGAATAGTGCCCTCCACATGCCTGATCATGAAAAAGCTGAGAGAGTAACTTTTTCTGTTGTTCCTTGTCCACACATTTCAAAAATCTTCCATCTAACCCATGTTTAAACAAGGCGTTTTCCCACAACACATATTGCACTGACCTTAGTTTAACAGTCCTCTTTTCTTTTGCATTTAAATGAGAGGGGCACTCTCCATAGGTGAGAAAATGAGGCGTGATATCAGCATACCATTCATCAACTGAGCTAAGAAACAGAACGGTAGGAAAGGCCAACTTTATTCTCCAGTAATTCATGCTTAGCTCCTTCAGCAATGAGCTCACAAAGACCTTTTCCACGGACGAGCTTGGTCAGTTTGATGTCAATATCATATTCTTGGACCTTAGCAACCCAGTTCCCTCTCTTGGATCCAAATTCCTGTTGTGTGAGAATTGACTTAACAGTTGTATCTGGAACCAACACCATGGAGTGAGAGTTGAGGATGTAAAAATGAAACTGCTTAACAGCTTTGACCACTGCAAAAGCATTTTTTTTCATCATGGTGTATTTTAACTCATGATCTTTCAGAATATAGCTCATGAACGCAATTGGGAGTTCATGCTCATTAGAGTCTTCTTGAGTCAAAACAGCATCCAAGGTATTATCTGTGGCATAGCAATAGATAATAAAATCTTTGCTGAAATAAGGACAGGCTAAAACAGGAGTTTTAGCAATAGCTCTTTTAATACCTTCAAAGGATTTCCTTTTCCTTCAGAAGACCACCCAAACGTTTGTTTTCCTTTCATCATTTGGGAAATATTCAAAGTTAACTCTACAAAATCAGGGATGAACCTTCTTAAAAAAATTGATCTTACCAAAGAAAGAGTGCACGCCCTTTTTGCTGGTTGGGAGAGGAATTTGCTGGATAGCTTGAACTCGCTCAGGATCAATCTTAATACCATCTTTGGAGATGATGTGCCCTAATAATTTCCCCTCTGTGACACAAAAGACAGATTTTTTAGGATTCAAAGAGATCCCATGTTCTCCGCATCTTAGCAGAACTGTCTCCAGGTGGTCAAAATGATCCGCCCTTGTTTTAGAAAACACAGTCAAGTCATCAAGGTATATGACAATACACTTCCCTTTCAAACTTCCAAAGGCCAGATCCATAGCTCTCTGAAAAAGTGGCCAGCATTAATGAGCCCAAAAGGCATTCTCTTGTAAGCAAAGGTACCCCAAGGAGTAGTGAAAGTTGTTTTGTGTTGATCTGCAGTATCAACCTCTACCTGATTATATCCCTGAGAATCCATCAAGCATAGATAACATTTCAGATCCTGTTACTACTTGCAAGACCTGATCCATCATAGGCAAAGGATAATTATCTTTCAAGGAAGCCTGATTCAGATTCCTGAAATCAACACAGATACGGATCTCACCATTTTTCTTTCTAACAGGCACAATATTAGCAATCCATGTTGAATGGTGAATGGAAAAATGATTTTGGCCTTCAACAACTTCTGTATTTCCTTGAAAGATGGTGTCAGCTATTTTGGGATTGTATTGCCTCTGTTTCTGCTTAAAAGGCTTAATTCCAGGTTTGAGAGGAATAAAAAATGTTTTGCATATCTTTTGGTTGGAAAGCTTTTAAATCTTCATAAGAGTAAGCAAGAACATCCTTATACCTCTTTAAAAGATCAATTGCTTTCTTCCTCTCATCTGTTTGTGCAACATTTTCCAATGTTCACGAGCTTAGGATCAGTAGAACTCCCAATATTAATTTTGTCATACTCAGCTGATTTTTGAGGTCCAGTAGAAGCTCTAGACTTTACATACCTGTCATGTTTATCAAATAGTTCCTCTAAACTCACCAATCCTTTAGGAATCTTGTTTCCTTTGAGTTTGATGCATCCATCTTGATCTTTTTCTTCTCCTTGGGGACTTGCTTTGTCAAAAGGGCACATTTTCACGAGGCAAGTTGTCACTTCCTTCAAAATACAGCTGTTCAAAATTACCTTTGAGTTCTAAGAAAGAGAAAGCAAGTGTTGATCATCATTGAAAACTTGCCAGTTATTTTGTATTATCAGGTACACTAGGCCGATGGATCATCTCAATGGTGAACTTATCTTGAGAGAAGTCAGGATGAGGAATCAGTAGTGACCCAGAGACTGCTAATGAATCAGCCCTGGTATTCTTCTCCCTAGGTATTGCTTCAATGGAGAAAGCATCAAGAAATTCAATGGAATCCCAAACCTGATTCCGGTAATGTTTCAACCTTCCATTTTTTTACCTGGAAAAGGCTTCTAACTTTGCTTTACAATCAATTCGCATGCTGCATCACCACGAGCCAAAAGATTCTTTACACCTTGTTCTTTGGCCACTTGTAGTCCAAGAATGAGAGCCTCATACTCTGCTGTATTATTAGTATTTTTCAATTGCAACTTGAATGAAAAAGGATGAAGGCTTCCTTCAGGTGACACCAGTATAGGACACCAGCTCCAGAACCAGCTGAGGAACAACTTCCATCAAACTCTAAAATCCAAAACACCATTAGGATCTTTAGGTGACACTTTGGGGAGTTGGATTTCATCAGGAGACATAATCATGTAGTTACCATGCCCCATATCCTCATAGAGTATTTGTGCTTTAGGATCATCCGTTTTTTGTACAATATACTCAGATTGCTTCTCAGGCAGCAACTTCTTCATTTGTCCATTAACAGGTACGAGTGCATGTGACCAATCCATTTGAATTTCTTTTTCTCCACCCACATCCTTACAGAAGTTTCCTACTTAGCAACTCCCGTATGAAGGAGGAATATCTTGCTACTAAGATGGTAGCCAAAACTTTCTTTTCAGGAAAAAGCAGCAAAAAGCCACTTGTGCATCTTTAATTCTTCCACCAGGGGCACTTCCTTACTCTCCAGAAGTAACAAGATCCATTAAGTGCGTTTCTGTGAAGTCAAGCCTAAACTCATTGAGCTACTTTTAGCCAGCAGGGCATATTTCTGAGGCTCCTGAGTCTATGACACAATTCACTGAGCCTATCAGCTATAAAAAGGTCACATAGAATGGTTTGATTTTTGTCATATGCGGTTACCAGATTAGGTAGACCCCCCACTTCCTTACAGGTGACACCATGCCCCATAGGGCCATTAATCCAGGCTGAAGAATGGACTTATCAAACTCTAAATTGTGCTTTAGGATTTTAGTGAATCATCATTTGAAAAGATTAAGTTGGGATGGGGGAGGAGTGATATTCAGCTAGGACTACTCAGATCCTTGGTCTTTTTTTCTCAGCAATATCTAAAAGAACCCAGAAGTGGATAGCTCATACATTTGAAATCAGTATTTTCATTTTTGAGGATCCATTAACAGGAATGATTTTTGACAGGAATCACCTTTGGTGTAGAATTTTTGATAGGAGACTCAAATGACCCCAATTACTAGGGGGAGGGGCTTTCTTTCTCTTAGATTTCTTGGTGGGCCACTTTCTCCCTCTGATTTACATAGCCGTATTTAGTATTCATGTCTTTCCTTCAATTAAAATCATCAACAATTGCCCTTCAGTGGTATGAAGGATTAGAATATCTTGCTACTATAAATTTGGTAGCCAAAACTCATCTTTCTTCTCAAGTAATCTTCTTACAAAGCCACCGCGCAATTCAGGAGGAAAATCAAGCACTTTGGTCAGCCAAAACGTTCTCTTCAGGAAATAAATGTCAGCCCTTGTGCATCTTTCAATTTGAATTCTTAATAAGGGCACTTCCTTACTCTCCCATAGAGTAACAAGATCCATAAGTGCATGTGAGTGGAGAGTAAAGCCTAAGGCATGAGCTACTTTAGCAGGCATCACATTATCTGATGCTCCTGAGTCTATGACACAATTGCTGATCCTATGGCCAGCTATAAGAAGTGTTACATAGAATGGTTTTTGATTTGTCATTGGGTGAGGTGAGGTGAGAGGCAACTACCATTAAGACTAGGTTGTTTTTGTGGTTGAAAGAAGGATGGGTAAAAGGCCTTTAGAGAGGTAGTTTTAGAATGGGAATTGACAAAGTGAATCATTTTAGCAAATCCTTGGGATGGGTTTGATAATATTCAGCCTCTGAGATTTGAAACCTTAGTCTTTTTTAGGTGATCAATAATATATCAAAAGACCCAGAAGTGGACGGGCTATCATCATTTGAAATTAGGTTTTATCAACTTTAGGGAAAATAAGTAACTATTTAGTAGCAGGATTGACAGGACTCACCTTTGGTGTAGATGAAATGGGGATAGGAGATCTCTTTTTGCAATTACGGGGATAGTTGTTGGCTGTTCTCCTTAGATTTCTTGGTGGGCTGCATCACTTTCTCCCTCTGATTTGTCTCTGCTCTCGAGTCATGACAGCGTATGATTCACTATTCATGTCTGCTCTACTACTTCATCATAATCATCCTCATCATCAATGCCCTCAGTGGTGAAGAAATTAACTCAAGATCCCTCAAGTTCATCTGCTTCATCATCAACTTCTTCAACAAATTCCTCGCAATCTTCATTAACCTCTCATCTTCAGGTTCCTCAACTTCACAGGTTGCATTGACGGGAACTTTAACAGGAGTTCCTTCAAGTGCTAGCCTTGTTTGAGAAGCGGGAAAACGATTTCTGGGCTGAAAATTCCTCCTTGGAACGTCAACATAGGGAGCATGCTAGGCCAATTGCTTCTTAATGGCAATGAGATCATTTGCAAGTTTTTGAACCAATGGATCAGTATTAGGTCCAGGGGTGGAAGAGGAAGAAGAAGTAGATTTAGATTTGGAAGGGTCTCTCCTCAACTTTCGTGACATGATTAAATCATCTTCGACACTAACAGCAAGAGCTTGATCTTCAGCCAATTTCGCGAGATTAGCCCTTCTTAGTGCATAACTAAATTCAGGTGATTGGGCATTTAGGAAAAAAACATTTTTGAATTTGATCTACAAGGTCGAGTATTTGGTGGAATTTTGTTAATCAAACCTGTTGAATCGGGCCACAAATTCTCTCATGGGCTCTGTGAATCCCTTTCTTTCTTTATTGAGAGATTTGGGCTAGCAAGGCATGCACGTCTTCTGCTGGTTTTGAAACGGTTTTCAAACCTAGTTCTCATTTGTATCTCCAGCTGGTGATAGCACCTGGATGGAAGGTGATAGAACCAATCAGCAGCATTATCTTGTAAATTCTCAATGAAAAGTCTTACGGAGACATCTTCATGTTCAACTCCCAGAACTCCGCATGCAACTATGAAGGCTGCGATGATGATGTGTTCATCAGGATGCACTTTTTTCCATCACCTTTGAATTTAGGGAAGTTCTTTCCGGTTACCTCTGGGTAACTCATGCAAAGGCTGAGGAAGGGCAAGGGGGCCCGACACGATGAACCCAGGGTAATGGTACCACCATTCTTGGAAAAATGGCTTAAAGGAGAGGAACTACAAACCCCAGCAAGAATCAAAGCTCGAAGATTAGGACTGATTGAATCTGAAGGAATACCACCCGTATGGATTCTATCTTGGACAGGTGGAGTACTTGTCGAACGAGTCTTTCTATTTCTTGTTGAAGGGAAAGGAAAAAAACCCTGCTGCTCCAAAAGCTGAAATTGAGAATCTTCAATACCAAGGGCCCTTCTCCCTCGAGTAAAACACAGAGTCACCAGATCAAAGGATGATCAATAATTACAGAACTGGAATATGATTTCCCCAGCGGAGTCACCAAAAACTATTGGTCGTCAAATAGGACTTCACGAAGAGAAATAGTCAGGGGACAAGAAGTCCCTCCTCTTTAATGGGAGAGGTTCCCTTATTCAGAAATGAACCTATTTACAAATATACAAAACATGATTTTTTTGTGGAACTTGGATATTACGAAAGTGTTTTCTATAAGGATCATCAATTACAAAAGGATTGAGGAATGAGAAAACGAGAATGAGCAGAAAGGCACCATTTAGAATTATAGATGACAGAGTAATTCTTTATGCATGCGAAGGTACAGTGAATTGAAACAAGATCATTTGTATCATACTAATAAGATGAAATTTGAAAGACACAAAGTTCTATCAATAACATCTGCAAGAATACAAAGTTTCTTAATATAATATAGACAAATGATCTTAACAAGATTAAATAAAAAGCTTAGGGATTAAAAAAAGAGATCAGATAGACGAAGAATGAAAAGCCCTTATGTATTGATTTCTTTATGATTTATTTACACTTTCAGAAAATAAGCCAAGTTCTTCTTTCTTCAAAATGGTGAGGAGAGGCCATTATATAGTTTACAATTCAGTTACTCTCGGTAACTACTTCTTTTAACTAAAGATTATTTAAGGATTGCCAATCGCAATACCTCAACTTATTACAATAAATCCGAGAGAAAAAGTGAATTGGAAGAGAAGAGAGGAATAAGGAGAAGAAGATAGGTACTTATGACTGGGAGGGGGGGACCCATTGAATTCAAAATCCACTGCCTGAATCTCTTCAATTCCTCGGCTATGTCTCTGCCCACATGTGTATATTGGTCATTTTTCTCGAATCAGGGTTGAAATGAGCTCCGCCTGAAAGCATTGTATCTGCACATTGCACAGAGATTAGGAAACCACCAGCGAAAGCCAAACTGCTGTCATGAATATCATCTGTGCCATTGGCGTAGGGTTTGCGTCTGTCATCCTCAAACCAAAAATCACTAAAGTCAAGATGGTGAACTTCACTATCCCCGATATCGGGAACGGCAGACTCTAGTGGTGAGATTTGTTCTTGCCCTTGAAATTTGATCTTCATGTTGGTAGTAATTCGGAGGGCGAAGCTGCAATCTAGACATGGGAAGGAATTACAGAGGAAAATGGACACGCATGCAGGAATTTAGATTGCAAAGGTTCGAGAAAAAGATAGCAGGAAAGCAGTGTGCAAAACGCATAGGGGGTTTGCTCGTTATATAGCCGTTTAGGAGAGAGAAAGGTAATGAATGCGTATTTAATACATACCTACCAAATTGAATAAGCAAGATATTCGGGTAGAGCGGGGAAAAATTAGCACGAATGGCACTTGGTTCATTTGGGACATGTAGGACGTGAAAGTGTGGCTCGGGTGAAGTACGCGGCTCGGATGATTCGGGTGAAGTGGGGAAAAGACGCACAAATTCTCTTGGCAAAGGTGAAAACACGCAGGAAAAATGTACGCGAAGTACGCGGGTCGGCCGAATCAGACGAAAATGGAACAATTGGTCCAGGTGAACTTGGGACATTTGGGACAAAAAGTTCTGATGGGCCCGAAAAGAACAGACTTCGGGTGAAAACTGGCCAATCGTGGAACAGAGGGCCCAATTTAACTTGGGACACGCGGGACAAAAATGTCCGACAGGCCCGAAAAACACACAAAATGACCCAAAAACGTAGATTTATCAATTTCTTTGGCATTTCACATTATCAGTACAACAAAGAAAACACTTAAACTCATTTAAATTTTCACTTTCTTAAGAGCAGGGGAATTTTGAGTGGACAGCATCAGGAAGAAGCAGAAGATAGATGAAGAAGCTGACTTGGAGGCGACCGACATCTTGGAGAGATACCTGGGAGAAGGAGAGGATGAGAGTGAAGGAGGGGTGGCGATGAGGAGGAAGAGCTAGGGAAATAAAAACAACCTTTGGAACCTCACATATTTAGTGTCTATGACTCGGAGGGGAGTGGAAAATAAAATAAATATTTCATATTCACATGACAAAAAGGCACAAAGGTGATGAAGGCATTGAAGATACAAAGGCAGATGAGAGGGATGCCGAGGGGTAGAGAGCCACATGTTTTACCAAGGAGAAGATAACCAAAGTGGTAGAGTGAGAAGAGAAGAAGATGCTCGAGATCCTTGTAGATAAGGAGTTGGAGTGGAGTGCAGACATAGTGCTAAAGGAAGTGAAGGAGGAGAGCATTGAAAAAGGACATGATAGCCTAGGAGGCCCCGCTCTGATATTCAACTTCCCTAAAGGCGCGCGCTCAAGTAGAAGACCTTTGGATGTAGAGAAGAGGTAGATAATGGGCTACATGGATGATTCAAGGAATGTGCTATGCGCATGATTCCAGAGCACAATACCCACTGAGAGAGACTTATTGACATGGGATCGTTTGAAAAGGAGGGTTTGTACCCTAGGACCAAGAAGATGCTTTCTTGGGCATTTGAATCCCATGTCAATGAGCCAAAATTTGAAGTCTACCAAAAGGCACTTATCACATTGCTAAAGTCTAAGGGAGACAACCCCTTAGTGAATGCCCAGGATATCTCAGATGAGTAATTCTACAATGCTCTAAACAAGGTCGCGGTGGAAATAGAGGCGAGAATATTCACCACAGAACAACATCATAAGGGATTTAGAGGGAAAGCTAGCCAAAAAGGAGGAAGAGTTGGCTAAGGTTGCTAGAAGCTTAAAATAGGAGGAATTAATCAGCACATAGCCAAGGCATGAGCTCAAGGAGGAAAAGGAAAAGGTGCAGGAGGTCTACAAGAAAGTAGACTCAATAAAAAGCACCATCATTTTGAAACACCCAGATCTAACACCTATCCCTCAGAGGTATGCATCGACATTGGAATGCCTAGAAGAATTAACGCGCATCCTCACCAAGGAGAGGCAACCCTTGGCATTAGAATCTATGGAGGAAGTGGCCACACGCCTGAAGGAGGAGGACCGGTTAAAAGTGATAGCAATTGTTTCCGAGTACAGTCAAGTACTCATAGAGATCAAGGTCACTGCCTATTCTGCAGAAGCCGCATATGACACATGCACGGATCAAGATAAGGTGGAAAGATCTTTGGTTGCCACGCTTGAAGTAGAGCTGAAGGAGTTCTAGGAAAAGAACAAGGGGAAAAAGGTAGAAAGGGACAAGGTTCTGGCTGAGGTAGAAAATAAATCAGAGGCGATTAATGCTTTAAAGAAGCTCAACTAAGGCCCAGCTGAAGGAACTATACCCCTAGATTACAAGGAGAATGTACAAGCTCGCGGACCTGGGAAAGGAAATGGAACAAAATTTTGGACACCTTGGGCACCCAAGGAGCTGATCTAAACTTTGATGAAGTAAGCACCTTGGTGGGTGACCTCTGTCAGAAGGCGCAGAACGAGGTCGATACATGGAGTAAGTTGGATGCAGACTTATGGAAGGAATTCCCCAGCCTTTTGATTTAGTATCCCCCCCATTCTTCATTCTTTCCCCTATTCTTTCATTCCTAATTGATTTTTGTAATATTTGTCTACATCTTGGTTCCATTGAAGTAACTTGCACCTTGGTCAAGTAGAATGTTTCCAAGGGCGGATAACAGGCATAGTGTGGGGTGATGTTGGGGCCCTTGGAATATTGACTAATTATGAAGGAACATAGGCGTGTGGGACCCCAGTTATAGAAGGGCGTGTAAGGAAAAAACATGTAGGAGGAGGAGTTAAGGAGGCATATGGTTCACGCGGTGTGTGTGAAAGGAGATTCGGGACTTAGCTAATTTAAGCAACAAAGGCATAACACATGAAAATCATGATCAGTTGCGTGCGGATAAGATGTCAACCTGGCAACAGGTGGCCTAGGAAAGAGCATGCCAACAAAGGAATCTTCTAGAAGACCATCATGAGATGGAGTGGAGAGCTTAGGCCTAAGGAAACATGCTCACTAAAGGACCACAATCGACACTTGGCGACGGATCTAAGGGAACGGCAAGGCAAGTTGGCAGCATGGGAAGGTGATAAATACAAGTGTCTATAGCGGAAAAAGGGAGATAGAGATGAGGAGACCAGGATAATATACACACACAGAGAGATAACATGGGTGAAGCTATGCATGATTACTGTGAGTGGAACTTTGGTGCAGAAAGGAATGTACTAAGCTTAGCATTGTAATTTCTTTTTCTTTTTGGCTTAGTTATACAAGCCTAGGGATGTGCATGACTGAAATCTTCCCTTTATGGCTCTTTATAATGAAATGATGAATACAATAAGGTTACCTATTACAATTAGATATGAATATCAGTGGGTTTTATGTATATTTCGTTCATAGAAGTTCTCTTTCCTTTCATACTATGAATGAATGATTGTATCTTTCCTTTTGTTACAATATATGTTATGGAGTCTATTAAAGCACTCGATTTGAAGGAACTACAAGGATTTGGAGGCCATTCTGAGCCCCATGATTCTTGTATGTCTAAAATTATTTCCTAAATACTCTTATACTACTCATAGATGAATGCTTCCCACTAAAACTCGCATAAAAGAGAGACTCGGCACCCACGCATGCCTCGGGTGAGTTCTCAACCTCTGCTGGGTGAAAGGCTGGCACACATGGGATACCTTCCTTTTATAGTGGGAGTAAAATTGACTACATTACTTGTTTCTATCCTTATTCCACTTGAGGATAATGTATCCTTCTTGAAATCTTCTAGCCATTACTTTCTTATCAAAACACTACTTTATATGAGCTTGATTCAAATCCATTGCATGCATGGGCTCATCTCTCAATTTTTCCAACTTTATTAGCTTGGACTACCTAGCTTCCATGGACTCTAATTTAAACATTTCAACCTAATTTATAATCTCCAAGGCCATAAATTCAAACAATATTGGAAATTTTGCTTCCTTTCCATAAACAATCTTGATGGGTGATTTGTTAGTCGACTTATTGGGAGTGATTCTAGCAACCCATAAGACTGATTTCAACATCATGTGCCAATTTATTTGATTCTCATTCTAGGTTCTTATGATAATCCTTATAAGATTCATATTTGTCGACTCAACCAACCCATTTATTTAAGGATAATAGTTTGAGTATGTGCTTAAGTAAATTTCATACTTCATAGCCAAATCAGTTATTTTTTTTCCAAGGAATTCCAAAGCATTATCAGATATGATTTTGGAAGGAACACTAAACCTGGTCATTATACCTTAAGAGAAGTCTAGTATTTTTACCTTATTTACTTCCTTCAAAGCAACTATTTCTATCCATTTGGTGAAGTAATTAGTGGCTGTTAAAATCCACTAATGCCCCAAACTAGAATGTGGATTAACACTCTAATGAAATCTAACCCCCACCTCATGAATGGATACTCTACTAGGATAGGGTGAAGGGGAAGGGCTAAAATTATTTCTTTTCCTAAAAATAAGGAAAACTTCCTGCATTTTTAACCCAAGAATAAAAATATTTAAATGTTAGGATAATAATAACTAACTTTCATGACCTTGAGTTTTGTCATTATGGGGGAAAATTGTCCTCATGCTTCATCATTATGAAATTATTACAAGAATATTTCAATTTGACTTAGCTTAATGCAACTCAACATAACACAATTTACATCCTTCCAAAAACAAAATTTCATTTATGAGTACATAGGGAAAATTTGAAGCATAAAATACCTTCTCTTGGCCTTGCTCAATCTTGAATACATTATCTTGTTTGGAGAAAATGCACTATGTCATGAGTCCAACAAGGGGGGAGTGATGCTACAACTTGTTATAGTTCATTATGGAACACTAGAATAGTTTCTTTTTCACCTTGTAAATATGTAGCCAATATTCACATAAGTTCTTTCCCCTTACTAAATCAGTTACCTTGATATTTACATCTTATTACATCACCTTTTTAATCTATACAATATTTTATCATTCAGGTCCCTAATCAAAAGAAAATCCTTCACACTTAGGTGTGACACCATAAAATGGACCTTGTTGTTAAATACCAAATCATGTCTAAATTTATTTAAGCTCCTTATGATAGATAAGGCATTATTTTCTGCAAATGAATACCTTACCTCATAATCCTATAGGATTTGACTAAAAATGTAATTGGTTGTTCTAAATATTCATCATTCGATTAAACCAACATGGAAGATATTATGTCTATGCCTCCTAAGGCATACAAAATGAAATCCTTTGTAAAATCAGCATTGGTGTGTAGTGGCTTGTGTTACTACTTGTTGGATGGCTTCAAAAATATTTTTCCCTTCCGTAGTCCACTTGAAAGGTGTGTTTTTATTTAACATATATGTTAATGGTTTTATATTCACTAATCAAACACTTAATATGTACATCTAGCATCTAAATATGTGAATTTTACACATGACTCCTAAGCAAGAGAATCAATCATTGACACCCTTTTACTTTGATTTGATATTGCTTTTATCCTTTTTATATCCATTTCTTACTATTTTTGATTTGTAACTTATAGTTTTACATACCATTCGACATCCTAGATCCCTATTATTTTACCATTTTACCTTTCAAGCACCCTCTACAGAACCACCCATTAAGGACAGGAGTTCCTAGGTGTTATTATCCCCTTTGGGCTCTTCTATCCACTTACTCTCTTTTTTGTTTATTGGATGTTACTTCTTTCTTGTCTTTGGTTATCACCCTTAGTCAAAATTTCACTTGTTGATGATAAATGTTAAGAGAAATAATCATATATATAAATGAATTATTTAACCTCATTAATGGGGGGAAAGAATTTTTTAAATAGTCACTTACTACCACAAAGAACTAAATATTTCCAATCTATTACATCGTAAAATGACTGCATTATTCACTGCATAGGGGGAGCTATTATGAATTACATACCACACATTTTACATTGGGACAAAGTAATTATATCTCACTATTCTTTTTTTCACTATCTTAAGGGATACTATTCTGATCATACACAGACACATAACATCAAATTCATGGAGTCTTATATGTAGTCTCACACTGGGTGATAATCACATTGGGGTGATCACCATGGTCAGTTTGAATCAAGCATATATATTTTTTATTCATCTAATGTGCAATTAAATATTGTGTACGTGGTTATGGTTTATATTTCTAGTACATGTGTGATTGATCATAATTTTAGTGAACATAAGGTGACCTATAACAAAAAAAACTGACAAGAAGTGACACAAGAAGATCCAGGACTGAAGCTATTTCACAAAAACCGTCTCCAAGAAAATATTCTAGTGCCAAGTGGTTGTGCCCTCCCCCTAGAAATTGTCTCTGATATCATCATATTCTAGTTTCTAAATCATAGCTTACACTACCTAGATTTAGCCTTCTTAAATTAGTCACTAGCACAAAATTAGTTCAAACCTACAAAGGTAAAATGAGTCATTCTATAAACACTATCTATCACTCTTTCTTGTATTCCTATAGCTAGATATTTCCTAATACTATTAAAATTATGTGGTAAATATTATCCTTACATAGATTTAAATTTCATTAAATCATTTGGTACACCATATAATCAAGCACAATGCCCTTTGCATTCAATTAGCTTACCTTTATCTTAGATGATACACACATCTCCCACTTCTCATGGCCAAATTATTCTACCCATTACTATTGGACCTCTTAATATTGTTATTCCCTTTACTCTTAGATCTACTATCACACATTGTGACATGGTCTAAAGACTCCCTTGGCTTGTGGATGCTAGAGCCTTGCCTTTTATTGTTCACTTAAGCCTTATGTTCATCCATGAGCATCATCTTATTACTATTTGAGGCATTCCACTACAGAAATTTTTATCCTTAGGTACTTTGGCCATCCCATATTTAGTTGTTCCTACTCCTAGTGCATCTTATCTTATTCATGATGGCTCCTTAGCCTTGACACCTCGTACGGTATCTGGATCCCTTTCTCCTCCTGTAGAAACTTTTTCACATCCATATCAATTTCATTCACATGTGGCTCCTAATCATAGGCCTCCCTATATTTGTAGATAAACTAACTAACCTCATAGGGGAATCTATTCACATATCTCATATGATTCACATACTCCATATAAAAATCTTTTATGTTCTATTTTTCTATATGCTTAGTCTGTACCTTTTCCATATACTTGGCCATATGTACTCTCATGTGACCATTAATTCCTAGATATTGTTCACATGTATGGTTATTTTCCAATTGTGGGTACTTTCCTGGTACTCTTATTGTAAAGATCATTTTGGAATTCAAACTTGTGGGCATCCTAATTCCCACACACCACCCGATGATGCACTCCTGTTCTTGGTTCATAATTGATTATTAAAGGCATCCTTACCTACATGAAGCTCACTCTGCGCGCGGGCGCGTGCGCGCACGCACACACACACACACACACACACACACACACCATGGGGGACCATCCTTATTCCTCCCTTTTATATATTCAATTTCACATATTTGTAATTAAAAATCCAAGAACATGTTTTTCTTAAATATTGATTGGATGTACTCTTGCTTCCTTATACTACTATATGTTGGAATTTTTCTTATCATGTTACTATAATTCATATTATGCTTCATCATTTTTCATATACACATGCACATTCACATGTTATCTTGAGGTGAATATCGGTCACTTATAGGTTATTAAATGACGCATGATGCTTGGATCTATCCATTACTAATCCCACTAAGGATCTGAAGGTGTCTACCTTTTCACATTTACTATCAGGTTCTATCATTGTTATATTTCACATTTTTAGTCCTATATTTAGATATTACAATGTGTCATGCTATTTATATTTCCTCACAATTCTAACAGGTGCTTCGTGTGTGGAATTTTCATTATAGGACTCCTTATAATCATGGTTATTTGATTTACTTATATCTTGTTTGTTATTATTTGTGAGCTATGTCTTATGTTTTCTTTTTTCCTTGCTCGTAGAATCCTTTATGGATTCAATTTTCTTGTGACATCTTGAGTGGTGTCCCATGTTTATAACCAAATCATCATTGTGTCCTTGATTCTATTTTCCTATATTATTTTCCTATTTGTTATTTTTGTGTGTATTACAAGTTTATGACTAAGACTTGTATGATAGAATTTTCCAATTTTTCTTCTAGCACCATGGTAACTACCATGTGTAATCCCTCTCCCCCTACAATAATCCCTATATCAGATATGCATATGAGTTTCATCCTTCCTAGTTTGGGATCCATTTTCTTTTCTTTATCTCACATACCCCATACAAGTGGGGGAAAACATTTGGTGAACCTTTTCACCCTCCCAATAGTTACAAAAAGTAATTACAAAAATCATCATCATCATGAACAAAATAGAAATCAGTTATAGAACCACACTAGAAATAGATTTGGCCACAAAAATCAACATGGACAAAACAACCTAGCACAGACAAGACCAATGGGCACCAGTGTCCCACCTAGGCACTCTTTTCCTAGGGGCACAACAGTTACAAAGTAATTTTCAAAAGTTACACAGTTACAATATTCATCAGTTTTAACAATCACACATTCAGTTTTAAAATGTAATCAATTACTAATAGGAACTAAAATAAGTACCTAACTACTTACTTAGGAACCAGATGAGGAAAAATTAAGGAACTTGAATCTAGAGCATATGTAGGACAACAATATGCCTAGAAAAATGTGTCACTTGAGGCATGTTACAAACTTTATTTGTTATCATATGTAGTGGAACTTATCTGTGGAGAAGTGTTAATGGTTTGAGGACAAATCCTATGATCCATCTCAATACACTTTCCCTTAGCAATGGTAGTACGCCTTAATATAAATTTTAGCATTGGGATGCTCAAATCCCTAGTTTTGTCCAAATCCTTTTTATTATTCCAACCAACTCCTAAGGAAAAAGTCTACAAGCAGGAACAAATTTCTACCCCTTTCTCTTTCAACATTTCAAGTGTACTCTAACCCCTTGGTTTAGATTATTCCAATACATATTTCCAATTTTATGTATATTTTTCAGGTTAAAATTCAAATGCATTTACCATGAGTATTGACTACACTTTTTTTTATTTTACATGACCTATCCTATCCCAATAAAGGAAAATCACACAAACAACTATGAAAAAATTATCAATCACACTCCAGAAAAGATGATATTCAAAGGAACTAAATGCACACATTATTATCACTATACACATGCAAATGTCACCCCTAGGATCCTTACCCTTCCTTTCCCTTAGAATTCCACAGTACACATTTTTCACTCTTTCATTTGGGACACTATAACACTCATTGGACACGATATAGGGAAATATTTTCTTTGGATTCCCCAAGGTACATTATTCTTTTCTACTGTATTTTACTAAATCCTTATTCACTAGCATAAAGTGGCGGAAAATATAGTCACTAAATCATGCACTTACTATCTACATCTAGCCTCTAAATATGTCATAGAGAATCACTCATTAACACTCATTTACTTTACTTTGAAACTTATTTTATCCTTTTCATCATTATTAATTGTTTTTTTTTTATTTATAGCTTATAGTTTTACATACCGGCTAACATCCTAGCCTTCTTCAATTTCACTATTTTAGTATTTAAAAACCCTATACAAAATTGACCATTAGGGACAATAGTGCTCGAGCGTTGTTATCCCCTTTGGGAACTTCTATCCACTTTCTCTTTTTTTGGATGTTACTTCTTTCTTGTCTTTGGTTATCACCATTAGTTGTCCTTTCAATTATTAAATATGAACCTTAAGAAAAGGAATAATATATATACATGACTTATTTAACTTCATTAAGGGGGGAAAGCATTTTTAAGAGGCACTTACTACCACCAAGAGATAAATATTTCCAATCTACTACATCATCAAAGGATTGTATTATCCACTACACAGGGGAGATATTATGAATCCCATACCACACATTTTACATTGGGACAAATTATTTTTAGCCAACTATTCTTTGTTCCAATAACACTAGAGAAACCTATCTTAAGGGACATTATTCAAATCACACATAGAATAACTACATGGAGTCTGAAATTTAGTGTAACGCAAGGTGAAAATCACATTAGGGTGACCATTGAGGCCATTATGAATCAATCATATGCATATTTTGTTCATCTAATATACACTTGAATATTATGTAGGTAGATAGTGTTTCTTTTACAATTACATGAGTTATTGAGCATAATTGTAGAAAACTTAACGCAACCTAAAATGAACAAAAAGTTACAAGAAGCAACATAGGAAGAATCGGTACCAAATTTATTCTATAGACACTAACACCCATAACACACACTAGCACCCAATATTTTGTGTCCTCTCTCAAGTGCTTAAGTCACTAAGATCGCCACATTCCATTTTCTGAATCAAAGCTAACCCAAACCATATTTACCCTTCCTAAATCAGTCACCATTCTAGAATCAATTCATACCTACAGAGGTAAGATGCATCATTCTAAAAACCCTATCTATCAATCTTGCTTATATTTCTATATCTAGATATTTCTTTAATACTGTTATATTTACTTGATCAATAATTTCCTCACATAGATTTAAATTGTATTAAATCACATTTGACAGGACTATTAAAATGAATGATAAATCTCTAGAAAAAGTTATTACTTCTTCCAAAAAAACTTTGTAATTCCTTCTTGTGACTAGGTAATAACAATATGAATATGGAATTTACCCTTTCAGGGTCAATTGCAAGCCTTTTTTTTGAGAAAATGTGGCCTAGGATTTTTCCTTTATGCACTAATAAGATACATTTTTGAGGATTAAACAAAACTCCAAACTACCTGCACCTATAAAAAACTTTCCTAAGATGGAATAAATGATCATTTACATTCTTGGAGAACATTATGATGTTATCAAGGTAAAAAATAACATAATTGTTAATTAGTCCTTTAATTACCATATCCATACCTCTTTGGAAGGTTTCTCTTGCGTTAGAAAGGCCAAAAGAAATTTTTCTATAAGCAGGTGTTCCCTTATTTGTGGTAAATATTGTTTTGAATTGATCTTCATCCTTCACCATGATTTGATTATAACTAGAGTAACCAACTAATTATAGAGAGAAATTTTCTAAATTGGTGACAGTATGAAAGATCTACTCCATAGAAGGTAGTGGATAATAGTTTTTTTCATGGATTCCTTGTTCAAACCAATGAAACCAACCAACAATATGATTTCCCCATTCCTATTCCTCACTGTAACTAGATTGGAAACCCAAGATGAATGTTTTATGGGGAATATTATAAGATACTTTGTTAACATGTTTAGCTCCATCTTCATTAATGGATCGATCCTTGGATTGAAAATCCTCTATATTTACCTAATGGGCTTGGCTAGTGGGTCTAACTCAATGGTATGTTGTACCAAGATAGGATCAAAACCCTTGAGGTCATCATATCCCCATGCAAAGACATCAACAAATTATTGATATAGGTTTACAAATGTATGCTTCACTTGTAAAGTACATACCTTTCCAATATTGAGTAATTTGTCTTCCCCAATTATATTGGTTCATGATCTTTTCCTTTTACCATCATGTTTTATTTCTCCTTTCTGATATGATCATATGATTTTAAACTAGACTCCAATGTGACTAGGCCTTTGAGCAACCTATTGGATCTTAGCTAGACAATATGTTCTCCATAATGTTGTTGCAATTTATCTTTATCTCTTGGTGAAAACTCATCCTCTTCTTGTATGATGTTGATAATATGCTAGTGGTCAGTCTCAAATAATTTCCAATTTATGCTATTATCTGAGATAACATAAGGTCAAGATAATCACTTTAATATGTTGTTGTTATCCCTTCTTATTTTGATAGTTTTAGGGACATAAAACTATGCTCCCAGCTGTTACTAACTTATCAGTTGATTCATTCTCTTTTCTTGGGATAAACTGGATACTGAATGCTTTAAATTCCTTATATAAGATCCCACACCCTATAATTGTAGGCATTTTAACAATATCATTCTTGGATGCATTCAACCCTCTTACTTGATTTACTACTAACTCATCTATAACCAAATAGGTTTGTAATCATTTAACACTATTCCTTCTTGCCCATTGTAGACCATGGATAAGAGTCTCATACTCAACTGAATTGTTAAAGAAACTAAATTAGAATTTGAAAGTAGAGAAATAATTTATACACCTATGGGAGATACAAGCACCACACCTCCACATGCACCTTATCTACTCCTAGATCCATTAAAGAACATTTGAAAAATTACATTGACCTATTCATTGGCTTTCACAATACTTGGAATAAGTGAATCCTCCTCATGTAAACAATAAATTCATAGGCCAGCTTCTTTAGTTCATTTGTAAGGATCAAAACCATGGCATTCACCCCCATTAATTAAGCAAAAAAAATTGGAATACCTTCAACTTGAGTGTTTGTTTCTTTGACAATTGAGTGATCTTTTTTATCACATTGAATATAATTGGTACACGAGAATCAATATGGAATGTGTAAGGAAATGCGGGGATAAATAATACTACATATTTATATATCCACCAAAATAAACAAGATAAAAATTATAGTTTATGATTGAACAAGTTATTATAAATTATATCACGTTATGAATTATATATTAGATTGCATGCATAAATAGGAAATTAAATGAACAAAACACAACATAAGAACACAAGATATGAGTGAGAAAACCGTGAGAGGTAAAAAAGCTCACTAAAAATAAATTATCTTTATTGATAATGGAGGTTTCACCCAACACTCCCACTATTTCAAGTAGTTACACCTTTAAGGAGGAATTATAATTGTCTAATACATTTTCTCATGAATTGAGATCATTCTTCCCCTCATTCACATCATGTATCTTCACTTATATTTCATTTTTACTCACATATTGCTATATCAACTTCATTTTCAATATCCAATGAGATCACCTTATTTTATACAAGATGGATTACCAATTTGGGTCACTCTTCATGTCAAAATGTCATGCTTATATTTTAAATTTAATTCATAATCCATGATCGTTAGTCTTTGGTGGATTTCTATTAAGTCAATTTCCTACTTAATATTATAACCCCAACACTCCCTCTTAATGTTAGGTAGGGAGCATGTAAAATTTACTTTTTATATAAAAATAATTAAAATCCATAAATCATCTAAGTGATTTAGGCTAGCATGAAATAAAACATTTATTCTAAAGATTTTATAACTCCATGATATACTACTTCAGTGCCATGGTTCACTGTCACAATATTTCATGGAATTAAACAAGTAGTGAACCAAATGAGTGTTTCAAGGGTTTTAAAAAATATTCAATACACTGCTTAGTATTTCATAGACTTCAAGAGGCCACAATACAAATAAAGCGTTCCATGGGTTTTGTAAAAACTACATTACACTCAAAAATTATAAACTCTCAACATAAAGTGATTATATATGAAGTATTACATAATATTATGGAGTTAACAAATTCATATCTAATGCTTTGCTAGGTATTATAATTAAACTTGTGATAAGTGTCGTTTTAGCTTGTACTTTAATCAATTTTAATATGTCAATCTGAGGTGGCGTCTAATGGTTGTTTGCAACAAAAGGAATGATAGGAACACAAATTCAGTACAGGTTTCTATCTTGAACTAAATTCATTGAACTAATCATGATTAAAAATGAAATGTAATAAGTTGTTATACTAGGATTGAAACAAAAATGGAGATCCAACTAAAGCATTAATATTAAAGATTGAATTGAATTTTGAAAGAAACAGTAATCTTATAGCAATACTTTGAAGAACAAAGTAATGAAAAGAAATATGATTCTCCCTTTTGTTGGGTAGGAGTGGCCCTTGCTCCTTCCCTTCAATCAGGATTATACTGAGGCTATTAACAAGATAACTTCTCCTGAATTTGATCTTTATTCAATTCTCAAAATGTTGCTACATAAAAACAACTACTACATTTTTGATTACATTCCTCCTTGTTATATTATCCTTCTACAGAGATCTAATTATTCAGACTGACTAATTCTATATCTAACTAACTGTTTGAACTCCACAATTTCCTTGATTCTCAAAAATATATTAATGGTGAGAATAACTCATGGGTGATTGATCGTGCCTTTAGAATAACTGAAGAGGAGGTCTATGATTGACTCATAGAAGGAGTCAATCACTTCTAGAAGATTCCCAAAATCTTAGCTTGATTGAAGAAACTAAAGTGGTGATGAGTCTTCAATTATTGTCATTGAACTTTATGATTTGGAATGTTGATTGATAGATGTTACGGTCTCTAATAGAAAATGATGTTGATAGCTAGACTTCTAAGATCTTCTTATATGCATGCGTGTAGATGCCACTTAAGGTTTTAGGGATTTGATGAGTTGGGCATTTTGAAGACACTATCCTCTGGATGTTATCAAAAAGGAAGAGAGTCTTGTGCCAACAAAAAATAAAAGAGAGTCCATTGCGCCATATCACATAACAGAGTCCTATGCCATCATATATCCTAAGTCCTGCACTCATTATAAATTTTCAACACATGAATCTTTTCACAAGGATTAGCATTTATCCATATCGTATTTAAGTCATTCATGCATAAGAATTAACAAGATGAAACATCAAAATAACACACAATAATTACCCATAAACATTTCAAAGTAGTAAATATAAAGTATGTATTTTGCCCACCATGCATAATAATATCAAAGATAATATAGGTTCTAGCATGGCTTAGACATCATTGCATAAGGTTTGACTAGACAAAAATGGGGCTCATCACTCCCCCAAACTAAATATTTAACAAGTCCCCTTGCTACCTATTAAGTTGTTCTAATATTCTAGAACAATTGTATTCAGTTATAAATATCTGCCATGTTTCTTCAGCTGTTGTATCAGAAAATCTGAAGTGATCCACCACATTATTTCGCCAAGTATTATAACTGTCCACCGACTGATCATTAGTCACATTCCATCATGGTATTGGTGCAAGTAGTAGAGGTGGTCTGTACCGCACCCCAATCCACTGCTCTTTGAGACTCAAGATGATTTTGCATACATCTTTGGCCCTCTTCAAGGACCATCTTAGTTTGGTTGGTGAAATGACTTCCTTCCTTTTATATTGATCGACCAAAAATTGATAACAAACCTGCGATGCAAGAAAGTTAACATTGAATGTAGGTATTACATGTTCCTTGAAATTTTTAACACTATTTTGAAGAATATTGGTGTACCTGTCTACCAAACTGAGACAGTACACTTGTGAACGGAACATGTTGAAAACCCTAATGGGGGCTGGAAAATCATGTCTCATAAGGAGGCCCACTGTTGATTATGACTACAAAAATATTGCCCTTTGATCCCTTCATTCACCTTGGTGTCTTAAGGTCAAAACAAATGACCTCAACTGGACCTCACCCACATATTAATTGATTGGTATTTCCACTTGCTCAGGAAGTAAAAACTTATGCACATAAAATTAACACAATAAATTCTTCTCAAAATCATTAGCAGTAGTATATACCCCTAAAATTGATGATCATTCTCAAACTCAATGTCTAACATTGCCCTTGCTCTAGTGATTTGTCATTTGAAGAATTGTTCTTTTAAGAACAGAGCATCAAAATTGGAAGGAGGCCTGCAAGAGAGCACCTGGTCATGTAACTGACTGACATGGCCAACATTTTGTTTGAGCAATTGAATTTCCTCTTTTGACTTAGTATTTTCCTCCTTAAATTTTTTTAACCGATAGCACTCTTCCATCCATTTGTCATACCTTTCAATATGATAATTTGAGGGAAGTATCTTTCTTGTTCTGCCTATAACTGAGCCAAGGATATTTCCAATTCTGATTAAGTAGCTTTTAATACATAAATTTGCTGCTCTTTTAACTCTAAGGCCTGTTGCAATTGGGAAGTTACCTCTTCTTGGTGGGCTACCTGAGTCTGTAGTTCTTGAAATTTTTTCTCTTGAGAAGAGAATTATTGAGAAAAGCTGACATCTTTGGATTCTAACAGGGCCTGCAATTTATTAGCCCTTTTTTTAGCTATTTAAAGTTTGAATTTTACTTTAGAAAAGGACAACACATTAGACAATAGAGTATCAAGGTTTAGAGGAGAACTAGGTTTGCCCTCTTCCATGGGTGCTTTACCCTTATCTAGATCTAATTAATCCCTTCTCAGGAATGGATGGAAGCGTTGGCTCAGGCGAAGTGTTAACCAGGGTTTGAATGGTTGTAGTTGCTTCATATTCCTCCTTTGTTAATAGTTGATCCACTGGTTGTTGAGGAATAATAGGTTTTGCAAGAGAAGTACAGTGACATTTGCCAAGTTTGCTAGAAGTGGATGAGGGAGAGTATGATTGTTGAAATTGGATCCATCGTCTCATGTCATTCCTATTTTTCAAAAACTTATGCTTGTAAATTAAATGAATGAGACCCTGAAAATTGAGATAAGTTACCCCCCAATGAAATTTTTCAGTGGCCACACAAATAGCCTCAATTGAGGTAGATTAACCTTATACTGGGATTTGGCCTTGCCATGGCATAAATGTATGAGCATCCTAAATATTGGGCCTAAAAAAATATCATATTGACCCTCAAAAGTAAAATATTTTATCAATCATTTTGTTATCCTTTCCCAGGGTTCTGGTATGCTCAATATTTTAATCCCTTTTGTCTTTCCTTTACTGTCAACTACTAGTTGCAAATTTTTCTTTCTTCCTACTGCAAATATCTTCATTAATTCATGGTACAGTGTTCGCTTAGTAATAGATAAACCATCATTTGGAACCCCTGATAATTGACTGATTACAGTGGAAGAGAAGGGTATTTCCTTACCATTTACTGTTGAGTAGCCTTCCTCCATATTCCTTGCAAACTCCTCTGTCATTGGAATGCTAAATTATTTATATGCCAAAAGAAAATCCAACCACCCCACTTTTTCAAAAACTTCCACCGAATTCACATCTGCCAAAAGCTCCACTAAACTGGTAGGATCATGTCTGAGTCTAGGCCCCATTTAGGTTGTAAAAAGCACATGACTAGATAGAGAAGGGATTATGAGGTATAGTGCAGGAGTAGTATAATGCAGTCCAAAGAAAAACCCAATTATGAGCACAAGCATCGAACAACTCTATTGTCGAGGAATGTAACCATCTTGTGGAAAATCTAGGCCAAAATCCTGAGGTGATGAGAAAGATACCTTGAAGCATGGGGAGAATTGTGATTTTTAATGGATGGAGGACTTGGAGTGGATTTCAGGATGTGCGACATGGTTCTTGGAAAAGGTGGCCAATTAATATGCATGATGGAACAAATTAACTTTAAATTTAAAACCTTGCAATGATAGGGGTTATTAATTGTGCATACCTTGATATTAAAGCTTGTCATTCCTCACCATTATTTGTAAATGTGAAGTGTGTAATCCTCCCGTCACCTTTCCTAACATCATGCCTCTGGCATTTGTTGCACCTTCCTGATATTACCCCTCTTATTCCTCTTTTTTTAGGAGAGAGAAAATTGCCATTGTTGGTTTTCAATTTCCTCTATTATTATATTATATTTTCTTTTTATTTATTTTCTTTTCTTTTTCTTTCACGAAACATTGGGTGCCATTTCTGGTTTTCACCCAACGCTCCAAGAGAAGATGATTTCCATTGATGGTTTTCAATCATTTCCTCTTTATTTTTAGCAGTCCTGGTTCAGGTATGCATTGTGATGGGCAAGACAACCTTGCCTACACAATGGAGGTTTGAATCCTCTTGTATTACCTTCTAAAATGCATGTCGAGATGTTAGTTTATGGTATAACCTCAATTTGTGTCCATTAACAAGCATGAATTTCCTTTCGCCATCAATTGGAATCAATTGGATGGTACCATTATCATATACTTCAGCAATTTTATAAGGACCCATCCATCTCATCTGTCTTCCCTTTGAAATATTTGTACTTTGAATCAAAGAGTAAAGCCTAGTCTCCTTTTTGAAATTTCTTTAGCTTGATTTTCTTTTCATACCATAGTTTCCTTTGTTGTTGAATAATCTTTGTCTGATGCAATGCCTGAAGCCTGATCTCATCCAGTTCATTCAATTAAATGATTCTTGCTTGTTGAAGTACGGTTAATTCAATTCCCACCTCAGATGTTTTCCTTAGTGTCTAGATTTCAAACTCTATTGGCATGATAGGCTTCTTACCATAGACTAATTCATATGGTGTAAATCATGTTGTCATCTTATATGCAGTATTATAGGCCCATACTACTTCTGGTAATTTTTGTGCCCAATTTTTCCTTGAGATGTCCACTGTCTTTTTGAGTAAGTTTTCCAACTCTTGGTTGGTCACCTCCACTTACCCATTTGATTGTGGATGGTAGGGAGATGATTTCTTATGTCAAAGCTGATATGTCTCTACAAAATATTTGATCACCCTTGACATAAATTGTGGCCTTTGGTCTGATACAATTGATCTGGGTGCACCAAATATTTGAAAAAATCATTCATAAAGAAAATATGCAACCTTTTCATCCTTTGTGTGTGATAGTGCCTACACTTCAGCCCATTTGGTAACATAGTCAGTACAAACTAATATATATTCCTTACCTTATGAGGTTGGGTCAAATGGCCCAATGAAATCTAGTCCCCACTTCTCAAATGGCTCCAGGACAACTTGTGGTTGAAGTGGCATCTCTGATGTGAATGTTGGCTTCCCCATTCATTGGCATTTATCACACTTCCATACATATTTCTTGGCATCCTTGAACAAGGAAGGCCAGTAGTATCCTAATTCCAAGATTTTATGAATGGTTCTTTACACTGAGTAGTGAACTCCTGATGGTTCATCATGGCATGCCCGTAGGATGTCAATTATTTCATTTTCAGAAACACACCTATGTAATATATGATCAAGACCACACTTAAACAATATGCCATTTAACCAAGTATACATCACACTTTGCTTAATTAATTACTTCTTTTGCTTAGGTGTGAAAAAGTTTGGAAACTTCCCTATGGCTAGATAATTTGCCATGTCTGCATACCAAGGAGAGACCATAGATAGTGCAAAGAAATTTTCATCTGAGAAGTCATCACTGACTTGTTCATCTTCCTCTGAAGTCATATGCCTGGAGAGAAAATCATCCACAACATTGGACTTTCCTAGTTAATCAATAATTTTAATATTGAATCCTTGCAGTAACAATAACCATCTAACAATTCTTCCATGAACCAAAGGTTTATTCATGAGATACTTAATGGCAGAGTGATTAGTATGTACAATTTCTTCATATCCTGTGATATAATGTCTAAACTTATTGATCGCATATACCACGGCCAAGAATTATTTTTCTATGGTTGTATAATTTTTCTCAGCAGGAGAAAGATTTTTACTAATATAGTAAATCACATGCATATGTTTCCCTTCCTCCTGTTGTCCCAGAACAAACACCAATTGCTTCATTGGAGGCATCTTTTTGGATGTGAAATGGTAATTCCCAATTAGGACCTCTCAACACTGGAGTACTGATAAGTTTGTCCTTAATTTCATCAAAGGCTCCCTGACATGCTTCTATCCATTCAAACTCAAAATCTTTAGTTAGTAAAGCAAATAATGGAGAAGTAATTTTACTAAAACTTGGTATGAACCTTCGGTAAAAACCAGCATGACCCAGAAAACTTCTTACTTCCATTTGATTGGTGGGTGAGGGCAACTTTACTATGATTTTTACCTTGTCTGGGTCAACTTTAATCCCTTTGATTGAAACATGATGACCTAAGACAATACCTTGTTCCATTAGAAAAAATATTTATCATGATTTAATGAGAGTGGATGTTTTTCAAAGCGAGCAAGAACTTTATCTAGATATTTGATTGCTTCCTTGAAATTTTCTCCATAAACTATGAAATCGTCCATGTAAATTTATACACAGTCACGAGTGAGGTCTGAGAAGATCGCTAACATAGCTCTTTGGAAAGTGGCTAGGGCATTGCATAACCTAAAAGGTAGCACTTTGTAAGTGAATGTCCCCCAAGGGTAGGTGAATTTTTTTTTTCCTTGGTCTTATGGTGTTACGGTTATCTGAATGTATCCATTAAATCCATCCATAAATGAGAAGTATCTTTTACCTGATAGATTATCTACGACTTGATCAACAAATGGTAATGGAAAATAGTCCATGTGAGTTACCTTGTTCAATTCCCTATAGTCCACACACACCCTCCATTTCCTGTTCTTTTTAGGTACTATGACTAAAGGAGAAACCCATTGACTAACTAAAATTGGATAAATAAACCCTACATTTAAGAGCTTTTCAATTTCATTCTTAACAATGTCCCTAAGTGTCGGGTGTATCCTTCTTTAAGGTTTCATGACTGGTTTAACTTTAGTAGTGTAAATGTGATGTGTACAAATTCTAGGATGTATACCCTTCATATCATTGTATTCCCAAGCAAAAGCTTGAGGATGAGAGCAGAGGAGTTTAAACAATGTGTTTTCTTCTTCATCTTTCAACCAGTTATTTACTGTCAGAGTCTTTCAAGGAAGTACAGGTAATTTTTTGTATTAGGTTGGATTGAATTAATGTCTGGATAACTTCTTAGAAGTGCTTTTAATGGGAATTTGTGTGGTAGGAGTTTGTGCACTGAGGTTATGTTCTGAAATATGCATTCTGTTAAATTGATGTTCCTCACAAATGGACAAATAATTGGCTAGTTATTCTCATCTATGAAGTCATTCTTGATCTCATTAAGTTGCAGTACTAGACTAGCACAAGAATCAGTGATGGGCCTAGCCTAGACCTCGAGCATAGGACTCGAAATGGGCCTAGCGTAGGACTCAGGCGTGGGACTTGAGTTATATGCAGGATCATTGTCATGGTAATCGCTTTGAATCTGATCTGAGTGTTCTCAAATTATTACCATGGAAAGAGAGGAAATAATATCCTCTGAACCGTCAAACTCATTAGTAGGCAAATGTTTGTTGTTTATGGCAAATGACATAGCTCCAAGGTAGAGTGACAATTTCTTGGAATGTTGACCATTGGTAATGACCATATTTCATGTCATGTAGTCAATAAGAGTAGCAGCAATGGCTAACCAAGGACATCCCAGGATTAGGGGGTACCCAATATTTCTATTCTTTGTTTTGATTATCATGAAATATACCACATAGTCCCAAGAATCGATTGTAATAGTAACATCTTCTATTATCCCCTTTGGTTTATTCACTGACGGATCTTCCATCTACAAGATAATGTGTATTATCTAAGGTTCAGGGAGTGCTAATGTAGAAAGAGTATCTATATCCATGACATTTATGGCAGCTCCTAAATCAATAAGGACATTAGGGATTTGGACATTTCCTATGCAAACAGTGACAATAGGGCTGTCGGGATCCCCGTACTTAGGAGGAGGATTAGTTCCTTCTAAAATGCTAGCAAGTTTCCCATCAACTTGGATGGTCTTTGGTTGATTCTTCCTTCTCCCTGGAGTCTTGAAACAGAGCTCTTTAATGGTTTTATTTAATTCAGGAATGTCCTTAAGATCTTGTAACAAAGGAATACCAATACTTAACTTCCTTAGCCCTTGAATTAATTATGACTCTAGATTCTTAGGTACCATGATGGTTTGCTTCTGAGCTAGCCTAGAGGGGAAAGGAATGTTAATGTTTGATTGAGGAGTTTCTTCTGCATTCTCAGGTTATGCTTTCATTGACTCTTTGTTGTCTTCAGGAATCTCCTCAATGATAGGGGAAGGAGGTTTAGATGTAACCTTTCCTGAACGTAGCATTATTTCCTTGCAATCCAAAGAGTTTAATGTAGGGTTTTTCTCATATTCTATCGTATATGTTAGATTTCCCTTAATTATATTTTTAGTGTTTTCCACAGTCTGAGTAGGTATCTGTGGTTGGATAGGTTGATCAGGTTGGGTAGCATTACTTGGTCCAGCCAAAAGGGCTTGTTGACCTTGTGATCTTTGTTGGTTAGAATATTGTTGTCCAGATCCTTGTGGTGCATTCCATTTTTGTTGCTAATGAGAATTATATGGTGAATATTGTGGAATTTTTGGATGTGAAGCCCATGGTTGTTGATAAAAATTTGGTTGTGAATATTGTGGGCTCCACTCCTGTGAAACTTGTTGAGCCCAAGGAGGTGGATATGACCAAGGTCCATTCCATTAGTTTGGAATCCATTGTGCTTTTTGGTTATAGTTTTGATGTTGGTTGGACTGAAAATTTCCTCCTTACTTCTGACCCATGTAGTTTAACTCAGTTTCTTCATGATTGTTTTGTTTTAAATGATTCTTGAGCAAGGGAAGTAGACCACACTGATCAATGGTATGCTTACACTTACAGATAAGACAAATCTTTGTCTTGTCTAACAGCTAATCCTTTAATCCATGTTTCTCCCTACACCTTGGGCAATAAATGAAAAAGGGCTCTATATTTCTAGCGTTTTTTATATCCATGGTAGTGTTGAGTTGAATTAAGAGATCAATTTTTAAGTTTGCAATTTCTTCCCTTAATTTGGATAGGTCTCCACTAGCCATTTTACCTTTTTGCTTTCTAAAATTGGGGTGAGTTCTTGAGTAATTTCTGCAAAGGTCAATGATATATGTGAAGTCTAACTTGTTCATATCTCCCTTCCCCATTAGGTTGAATGCTTATTGAGTGTCATCATCTAATCCTTTGAGGAATAAAGTTTTGAGTAGGTTAATGTCGAGGCCATCTCCACACCTTCTATGAAGAAAAAGGAACCTGTCTAAGTAGTCTTCTACACTTTCATCCTCCTTCTGCTAGATTCGGAAGAGTTCTTCTTTCATATCCCTTACTCGATAGTAGTCCTGGTATTTATCTAGGAACTCTTGTTCCATCTCTTCCCATGTATGGATGGAATCTGGGGTCAATCCCATAAACCATCTCATAGCTTCTTCTTTTAAAGTAGAGGGAAAAAGTTTAAGTTTTTGGCCATCGAAAATGTAGTCATAAGTTTAACACAAAACTTTAAATTCAAAAAGGAATTGATTAGGATCTTCTAAAACTAGCCCTCGAATTTTTGGCAAAATTGAAGGGGATATATTTTTCATAGGAGCTTGATCATCAGGATCCAACTGGATAGGATAGGTAAATGTTCTACCTGGTGGATTTTCTACACCATTGTATCCATCATTGGGGGCTATCATCCTGACTTGAACAACAGGTTGTTCCACAGGTTTATTTTGTGGGGGGTTTTGAAGGTTTATTCTGATAAATCTTCCTCTATGGTCTCTAGGTCTAAACATAAAATCCTAACATACTGGAAATGGTTCCCTAATTATTGATACTGAACTTGGTTGTGTGTGTTCCACATACTCACCTCAGGGAATCCATGTTGTTTTACCTAGGTTTCCTTATTCTTTTTTTTTTAGAATGACAAGCAAAGAAAAAAAAGAGAGAGTTACGAAAATGAACTTTATAAATGGAAACTTACCACACACCCCCATCAATATCTTCTAGTTAGCACCTTAACCTTTGATGACACCTTGTTCCCCGAAAATAGCGCCAAAAAGTGACGAGTGTCATTTTAGCTCGTACTTTAATCAATTTTAATATGTCAATCTGAGGTGGCATCTGATGGTTTTTTGCAACAAAGGGAATAGTAGGAACACAAATTCAGTACAAGTTTCTATCTTAAACTAAATTCATTGAATTGATCATGATTACAAATGAAATGCAATAAGTTGTTATACTAGGATTGAAACAAAAATGAAGATCCAACTAAAGCATTAATATTAAAGACTGAATTGAATTTTGAAAGAAACAGTAATCTGATAACAATAATTTAAAGAACAAAGTAATGAAAATAAAAATGAGTCTCCCTTTCGTAGGGTAGGAATGGCCCTTGCTCCTTCCCTTCGATCAGGATTATACTGAGGCTCTTAGCAAGATAACTTCTCCTGAATTTGATCTTTATTCAATTCCCAAAATGTTGCTACATAAAAACAACTACTACATTTCTGATTACATTCCTCCTTTTTATATTAGCCTCCTACGAAGATCTAATTATTCAGACTGACTAATTCTAAATCTAACTAACTATTTGAACTCCACAATTTCCTTGATTCTCGGCAATATATTAACAGTGAGAGTAACTCGTGGGTGATTGATCATGCCTTTAGAATAACTGAAGAGGAGGTATGTGATTGGCTCATAGAAGGAGTCAATCACTTTCGGAAGATTCCCAAAATCTTAGCTTGATTGAAGAAATTAAAGTGGTGATGAGTCTTCAGTTATTATCATTGAACTTTATGATTTGGGGCATTGATTGACAGATGTTACAGTCTCTAATAGAAAATGATGTTAACAGTTGGAATTCCAAGATCTTCTTACCTGCATGCGTGTATATGCCACTTATGGTTTGAGGGATTTGATGAGTTGAGTGTTTTGAAGACACTATCCTCCAACCCTTATCAACAAGGAAGAGAGTCTTATGCCAACACAAAACAAAACATAGTCCACTGTGCCATATCACATAACAGAGTCCTTTGCCATCATATATCCTAAGTCATGTGCTCATTATAATTTTTCAACACATGCATCTTTTCACAAGGATTAGTGTTTATCCATATCATATTTAAGCCATTCATGCACAAGAATTAAGAAGATGAAACATAAAAAATACACACAATAATTACCCATAAACATTTCAAAGTAGTAAATATAAAGTATGTATTTTTCCCATCATGCATAATAATATCGAAGATAATATAGGTTCTAGCATGGCTTGATCATTTGAACAAAACTATTAAATTTCCAACATAACATGAAATTTTAAGAACTTTTTAGCACATAATTACTTTATAAAAATGTCTATATCACCATTCAGAACAAAACTTGATGTCTATGTCACCATTCAGAACTTCATCTTGGATGAAATACATATGAATCTCAATATGTTTAGTTTTTTTATGTTGAACAAGATTGTTTGCAATAGCAATGTAACTTTTTCATTCACATAGAAGAAGTGTAGTTACTTTGACGCTCATATGAAATTCATCCAGTAGTCTTTGCAACCACATAACTTCCTTTGATGCTTCCATAACACTTCTATGTTCTTCTTCAGTAGAAGAGATATATATTTTTGGATGCTTATTGTTACTCCAAGTGATTACACTTGCACCCAACTTGAAAACATATCCATAAGTATTTTTTTATTCATAATATCAAGAAAATGGTAATAATAACAATAACCAAATAAATTTACATCGTCACAAGAAGAATAATACAAACCATAATTTATTTTACCTTTGATATATCTTAGAATCCTTTTTTACCATTTTCCAATGGTCCTCATAAAGATCATGCATAGATCTAGAAATAATTATAAGTTCATAGGTTATATCAAGCATAGTGATAGGATTAAATTTATCACAAACAAGGTTTTGCATCTAATTTAATTCCAACTTCCATAGGAATAAAGAAAAACTTACAATTAATCATATTAAATCTTTTAAGAAGGTTAGTAGCATATTGTTCTTGAGTTGTAACAATAAATTTATGATTTTGAAAAATAACCATGCCTAATAAATGATTTAATAGTCCCAAATCAATCATTTCAAAATGCCATTTTAACTTCTCTTTGATTCAAAAAATTATTATTCTTATCACTAACAATAATCAACATATAGAACAATAATAATAATATGATTGTTTTCAATTTTTACAAACAAATCATTATTAGTAGAACAATTCTTAAAAGAAGATATGTATTTTAGCATACCAAGCTCTAGGATCTTGTGTAATATCATACAAAGATTTCTTAAGCTTACACACATATAATTATTTGCAAGGTTCTTTAAACCATTTATGTTGATGCACATAAATTTATTATTTTAAATCACGATTTAAAATGCATTTTTCACATCCATTTGGTGAATATCCCATCCATGTTGATTAGATAGAGAAGGAATAATTCTAACAGTTCTCATTTTGGTAACAAGAGTAAAGGTTTCAACATAATATATACTAGTTTTCTGAGTAAACTCTATAGAAACTAATATATCCTTTAATTTTTTAATCTTATCAGTAGAGTTATATTCACTTTTGTATAACCATCTAGATCATACAATGCTTATTTTAGAAAGATGAGGAACTAATTACCGGGTCTTATTCTTTATAAGAACAATTCATTCAAATTTCATAATATTAACTGATATTTCATCTAGGTTGGATTCTTCAAAATAACAAGGTTCAATATCATACATGTTTGACAAGGCATGACAAGAATGTTGACTTTGGGCCATCTTTCTCAAATTACTAGGTTGAGAATTAGAAACCAAATTTTTATCCCATTTAGGAATCCTATATTGATACACAACTTGAGAAGGTTTCCCCTCAATATTATCATCCATCATATCAGAATAAGGGTGATCAGCCTCTTGGAAATCAGTTTTTCCTAATTTTCTGAAGAAGAATTATCAAATTGAAGAGATTCAGACACGTGAATTGCATGAGGGAAGAGATGAGGTTTCACAAAATGGTTTCTCTAAAATTTTCACATTCCTATTTTCTACAATCACATGCTTGAATGGATCATACACTTTTAATCATTTTTTGTCAATGGCATATCCAAAAAATATGCAAGAATAAGAGGTAGTATCAATTTTTTTTTCTTTTAACCTTAGGAATGGGAAGGGAAGTAGGATTACCAAATTGAAATATCTTTAAATGAGACATATCAGGTTTTTTGTTTGGTCCAAACTTCATGAGGTGTATTTTGATGTAAAGATTTAATAGAAACTTAGGCACTTTGGACAAATGAATCATGGTCCTAACCATTTCTATGATTAATTTATTCTTCCTTTCAACTATGGAATTTTCTGTGTGGAATATGGAGTTTTTAACTCTCTTTGTATTCCATAAGACACACACATATCATCAAACATTTTTATTAACATGCTCACCTCCATTATCGGTTCTAATTCTCTTTATTTTTGTATAAGACCATTTTAAACCAAGGCTATAAACTCTTGAAACTTAGATAGAACATCAGACTTTTTATTAATGAAACAACATCAAATAATTCTAGAAAATTGATCAATGAAATTAACAATATACAAGGCTCCACCAAGAGAATAAATTTCCAAATGAGCTCATACATAACTATGGATTAACTCAATCAAGTTAGAGTAATTAGACTCCTGATGTTTGTGAAATGGTTCTACATGTTTCTTACCATGCAAACAACTTTCAAAAGACCCATGGTCTTATTTTAACTTAGGAATACCTATAGCAAGGTTAAGATGAGACATTTCAAATACACTCTTAAAGCTCACATGCCCAATCCTTTTATTCCATAATTGAACATAAGTACAATAAGAAGAATAAAGAAAAGATTCAACAACAAATCCTTGAAAAATATACAATCCATTCTTCTGAAAACTAGTAGCAATAATATTACCAAGATCATTCTGTACATACCATTTATTTGTTAAGAACATAACTTTGTAGTTTTCTCTAGCTAACTGAAAATAAGGTAAAAGGTTTGTCTTTAAGTTAGGAACAAATAAATCATTATTAAAATAAAATAATGGTTCCATTTTCTAAATTAACATTACCACAATATTGAAACCAAATAATTAAATTATCTCCTAGATATATATTCTCATCGAATTCAACAACATCAGTGAGATATTCATGAATGTATGTCATGTTCCTAGACTCACCACTATCTAGAATCCATTCTTTTTTATTAGAGAATGAAAGAAAATTATAAAAACAATAGTTTTTCTCAGCCTTATTAGCTTGGTTTTTAGACTGATTTTGATTTTGATTCTTCTTATTTTTATTGTTGAATTTCTTATTTTTAGAATGATTAGGAACCTTATTAGTTTTAGAATAATAATTAGTTGTTTTATATTCAATATTTTTATAACACCCATGTTATGATCATCAAAATTAAGGGTTTTGAAAAAAACATACCCTTAATGTTCAATTAATGTTATTAATTATTAACATTATTATTTAGCTTGTTGCTAAATAATCCATCATTATTAAAATATTCATAATCCCTATGATAACATATGATAATGATGTCCAGGTGTAAGGGTATATCCATATCTTCACGATCTCCCTTAAGTCACTCTACCTGAGTGTGTATACTATGTATACTTGGTCAAACCTTTTATAGGTTATGCTAACTATGTGCATTTCCTAAGTGCCTACCTAGAAGATAATCATGCAAATTTTATCTGGTATCCAACACTAATAAATTAGGGGATTGGTGACCAGACCCATCTTCTAAATCTAGATCCAACCATAAAAGAGCTTAAAGTTTTGTTATAGGTTCCTTTCATCTGATCCAGTTATCATTCAACCTACCTCTGCACAGTCTGGGTCAATCGTCACCTAGACCAGGTAACATTTAATTTACATTATTCTAATCTAAATCAATTCTAGATCAATTTTTGTCATTACTTTCAGATTCAGTATTTCTTCGTTTCTGCATGCTATCTGTTATTACATTTATTTCACTCTTTCTAAAATAAACGGGGGTTGACATCCACCCAAGGAAGCTAATCACTTCTTGGAGTCCACTTTTTCAGGAAACCCCCACATCTATCTATCTAATCAATCTTCATTTCAGTTTATCTTATTTGTAGGTTATCAGCTATAGCATAGAGATCCATCATTCACTTTACACCCGTATCTATCACATCACATTTTGAGGTACCTTAAACCCTCCATGTTTTGAGTTATCTAGTTTTCTTTAGTAGTTAACTCATTAATTTGAATCGAACAAGAAAACTTACATGCAAACATTCTTGGCATGCCGGTGGGACCACCCTTTAGGTGATCCCTTTTTATTTTCTATTTTTTTATTTCTTCTATCTTCTACTAACACTGCAGCACAAGGCCTTGCTTCTTTCTTTCTTGTGTTGGTTCAGCTGCTTGGATTGCTCTTCACTAAAGTTCAGATAAAAAGGAAAATATTTATCCAGGTATTCCTCTTTTTTCCTTATTTTTCCTTTTTACATCGTACTTCCTTTTCTTGTGTGTGTCCTCATCAAAATATCACACTTTCATTTTGTTTTAAAAGAACCTTTCTTTTCTACATCCTGCTTACTCACATAGTTTAAGTAGGGGTTAACTTGTTGCATCTCACAATTATCACACACAACCTAAAACTCACACATCAACTAACACATAAAAACATCTCCTTACCTGGTTGACTGATTGGGATTTCATCACCCAACAGAAACCACCTGAGACTTCCCTAGCCAAAACAAAACTGAAACCAGATTAGACTGCCATTTCTTAGGCACCTTTATCATCCACTTTTTTTCTTTTCACATCTTTTAATTAATCATGATGATAAGAAACTTGTTGCTTGATTTTTTTGTTAACAAATTACATAAACAATTTTTCATTTCATGCCTATTATCATGCTTTCTCAAGTCCAAAAAACACAACAATCCACCTCATCCAATGAAATTCCTTCCTCTAATGATCTCTCCCAACAAGATTCTAAACTTGAGACCACACCTTCGGTTACCCAACCCCTTGTCTCCATGGTCTCACTTCATGAGGACCATGTCATCCAAAATTGTCCCCACCTTGGAACCAATCCTCATATCTCTCATCAATCCAACCTTTCTAGACCAACTACACCCCCATCTCTGGCTCCTTTAGAAACTCTTGGGCCTCCCTCTAGCCCTATCTATGACTTCCTATGTCGTAGACCCCCCAAATATCTCAATCCTATCAATCTACTCAATTGGTGGATCCCATTCCACCCACATCACTTTATATCAACTCTATCTCTATTCCACTGGCTACTGTCACTAGTATGCCTATCTAACTATCTCAACCTCTTAACAATCATATCCCCACTTATCATTTACCACAACAACTTTCTCAATCTCAACAATCATACCACGTCCCTATTTCTCAACATCAATCATTGCAAAAACTTATCCAATCTCAACCCATGACATATATTAATCCTTATCAAATGATTCCTCAAACACCCACACATCCAAAAACTTATCAACCACCTTATCAAGCTACTTTCCATGCCACACAACCAATCCAATCCCAACCTATCATCACATCGAACCATCCTATTCATGCCCTAATGAATAGGTTGGCTAGTCTAGAGGCCACTACCTTGGGACCCAAGGTTACATTATCTTATGAACAAATATGTAATGAACCCATTCATCCATCAGTTCCAATTAAACCTTACCCTCCTCATTGGGAGCTTCCCAAGTTTACCAAATTTAACAGTAAGGAAGATCCCCAACAACATCTCTGCGCCTTTAAACACACATGTTACCTTATCACACATGATCAGGAACTTATGCTTCACACCTTCCCTATGTCCTTGGTTGGTCCAACACTGGATTGGTACAATGGGATTCCTCAACATTCCTTATTCTCCTTTACCCAGCTTGTACAATTGTTCCTAGAACATTTTTCGATTAATATTGCACGTAAAATCACTATCAATGACTTATACACCATTAAATAGTTTGATGATGAGTCTATCATAGAATTTTTTGCATGATGGCATGGCATTATAAGCCAACTATCATTTACTCTTCCACAAACTGAACTCATTGAACTCTTCTCACATTCTTGTGTGAAGCATATTTCTTCTACATTGAAAATCCAATCTTTCCAAACATTTGAAGAAGCCTTCACCATGGCTCGCAAAATTGAAACTCATTTCCTTGAGCAAGGCCAACTCAAGCTTCGATCAAACAATCCCAAGACTGAGTTCATCAAACCCACTAAACATAGTAATAAGTATAAAACTACTACTAATACCATCATTGTTCAATCTCCATCCACATCTTCCTCTCACACAGAGTTTTCACAAAGAAATTTTAGATCATCTCCTAACTATACCCCCTTGGGGGAATCCTATAGTTTGATATTTGATAAGTTGATGGTAGTAGACTCCATCCAACTTCCTCCCATATGACCCGTGGATGACTCACGACCCAAGCCCATTTGGTATCACGAAGGCCACTATTGTAAATATCATCAAGTCAAAGGTCATGACATTGAGAAGTGTCGTTCCTTCAAAGATCACATCCAACAACTTATAAATCAAGGGGATATACAACTCCACCACTTCACCTAGTCAACCCCTTGACAGAATTAAACAACCTTTTCCTAATCAACCCCAACAAATTTTCTACATATCAACTACCAAATGCTCATGTGATTAACACCATTAATCAAGATCTTATTTCATCAATGACTCCACATGTTCCTACCTTAGATATTATTCCCACCCCTTATTCACAACCTATCATATCCACAACTATCACACCTATATCAACTTTTATTACTTATCCTATACCTATATCTACTCCTACCCTTACCACATCCACATCAACTTTGAATATACGACCTACTTCATCCACTTCAATCATGCCCCAATCTATCACATCAAATTCATCATTAACACCTATTTTGGTCCCATTGATATCCACACCTATTCCTACAACTCTCACATCTATTCCTTCACCCCACATCTACATCAAACACACCTACATCACTCATTTCCACATCAATCCCAACTACACTCATTTCTACCACATATACCTCTATAAACCCACTTACAACTATCCCAACACCTATCTCGATGCATGTACCTACATCTTTACATATGACTACATCATCCATTCCATCCCAATATTTTACACCCACTCCTTCTCCAACATCCATTCCTATATCTACATCTATATCCCTTACCACACTAGTCACATCCTCTCAATTTGTGAATATATCAATGATGCCCCTTGCAACGTTTATGAAGCAAGCACCTCCATCTAAAACAAACACAAGGGGATTCATTCTCCCTCTTCAAAACAACCATTTCTACATCAACCAATCCCAAATCTACACCACAATCTTCAAATCCACCAGTTGAGATTATAGTCATCCCTGCCAAGGGTAAAATTCTTGATCAAAATCTAAGACTTGGTAAACATTCCCAAATGTCTCATAGGCATCCTCATAAGATGCTAGAACTATCATCTTCTCAGCAATTCAACATTACAAAATCCATCCCAGACACACACTCATCTATTTTAGGGCCAACCCCTTCACCTAAGATGTCACGTAATAATAAAATCCAATCTAAACAATCTAACTCTCCTCCCAAAACTAGTTCATCTTTCAAGACACTTAATTCATCCATCCAATTTACACCAGCATCCATCCAACCTAAATCCAAATCCAAAAATCTATCTCTCCTCCCAAAATGGTTCCAAGACGCCTAATCCACCCATCCAATCTGCATCCACACCCATCCAACCTAAATCCAAGTCAAGATATCCTATTAAAACCTACAAAAGCTATCTTCCTTCCAATACCTCTATTGGATCTTACACAGACATCCTTAGACATTTAATTCAAATATCTACCATCATGCTTCCTCCCATTAGATATTTTAATCCCCATCATAAGAATCCATCATGGTTCAATCCCAATTACATTTGCACCTATCATCGTACCTCGGGTCACGACATTGAGCATTGTAAGGCCTTTCAGACCATCGTCCATGATCTTATTGAGAAATATGACTTTCCTCATTCAGAAAATCCATCCTTCTCCATCCACCTATGACCAATCCAACTCCTATTCCTACATCCCCATCCATCAAAATTATTAAGCATCCTCCTTCATCCACCCCTTCACATATTGTTCCTCCTTCTAAAGGATTCCTCCCTTCTTCATCGATATTGTTTTTCTTTCTGATCACCCCTATGGTCTTCCGACCATTTATCCAATCCAAATCCAAAATGATCCTATCTAAACTCCTTCCCATCTTTGGCATATCTATCTATTTTTCCATAGTGATATAATCTCCCTCACTAGGGGGACATCTTCCCCTTGTCCTTGAGCATATCTTTCACATCAATTCATCTCTTATCCATCCATACAAATCCCTTGATGATGGGGGACTTCACTTTTGACATCATTTTATTTAATCTCATCCAATCTTATCTTGTCATCCAAATTAATCTTCTTTTAGGTCCATTTAGTCCACCATTGTGGCTCGTTTTTGGGGGAAGTCCACCTTTGTGGCCATATTATGCCTCTCTTGGGGCACCATATTTTCATTTCAAAGTCCACATTTGTGGCCATATTTTTCCTTCTCTTGGGGGACCATTTATTCTCATCCAAAATCCACCGTTGTGGTCATATTTTTCCCTCTCTTGGGGGACCATCTATCTCTCTCATTCGTTAGGGACACATATTTTTTCTTCCTTAAGGGTAGTGCATAATTTTATCTTTGTTCATCCATCTCATCTTATCCCATCCTATCAAGTTGTCATCTTATCTTGAACAAGACTTTAATCAGGACATTGCATGGAAAGTTTTCCTTCCCTTGATGGTAAACCATAAGTGGAACCTCTTAACACATTTCACTTGTGACCATTCTATTGTTAGCACACTACCAGTGAGCTCTTAGTCATATTCTTAGATCATCTCTTCATCATTAGCCTCTCCCATATTTCATTGTAATGATTTGGAATTATGTGGTCTTCCATCACTTTCCTAGATGTGACCTTAAATATGGGCACCATGACTCTGTCCCATAGAATTTTCTTTATGGATAGGTTCTCCCATCTGGGTGAGAACTTTGTGATCATTACATCCATCACCCTCTCACTCACCTGTTGGAACCATGCAAAGGGTCCAGGGGTGTCTTTTATACATTCATTATCCCCTCCTAAGTGGTCTACTTAGCTAGTCCCAACTCTTCCCCATGTAAAATGAAAAATCATGGATGCTCTTAAAAAAAATCAAATTTATCAAAAAAGATCCCTTGAAGGACAGTTGTTCATGCAAAAAATGTAAAAAAAAATAAAATCAAGCATGCAAATCAAAGTTAAAATCAAAAGAAATAGACCGATCCCTTGAAGGACGACTATCATATATATTACTCTTGCCATCTATATTTTGTATAAAGTAGACCATACCCTCAAAGGATGGCTACTCTCTTATGGCTTTGAAGGCTTCCCACATTGATCAACCTTCCATTTTATTAGCATCCTAAGAAAGCTTCCCGCATTGATCAAATTTCTCTTTCCCCTTCCCAGAGTTGGGGCATAGTTTTAGGGAACACCACTTTTGGAGAACCCTCTTCCCACGTACAAGTTACATCTCAAACCCCTTTTTCATGTCAACATTAGGTTTATAAGTTCATTTTCATCCATCTTTCTCTCATGATCTTTGGTATAACTAATTATCATTGGTTATATGCTAACATTATGTTTTGGTCGCATGTGCCTTGTGTTACCTGGATCCTCCTCTTGTTTACCTCCAATGTGGTTAGAGGAATCTTTTCCTCTGTGCGTTCCTGATGATGACACTCATACCTAGTGTCACTCATCTACCCATAGGTCCACCTCCATTGTTAAGTCATATTTTTGTCCTTTGCTAGGGAGCCATTACTTTCATATATCATCTCATCCAAATCTCACCCTTTGAGGCAATAATCTCATCTTATGGGCATCTACCTCATCTCTAAGTCCACATTTGTGGCCATATTTATTTTCCCTCTAGGCATTTTAATTCTACATTCAAATCATTAATTTATACATTCAAAGTCCCACCAGGCCATATTTACTCCTCCTTTGGGCATTTAATTTTATGGTCCTATCCAATCCACACACAAAGTCCACCTTGTGGCCATACTTATTCCCCCTTGGGGCATATTATTTCACCACCCACTTTTTCACTTTTCCTTCTTGGCCAATTTTTGTGTCCTGTGCTAAGGCACCATACCTTTCATCCTCATCCCTTGCAGACACATACCTTTTCACTCGATTCCTCATGTATGAAGGATTTCACATACCTTTCACATTTAGTTGTACATACTTTGATGTTTTCCTATGACCCATTGGTCATCATGGTTTGCATCCATACTGCAGTGATCTTCACCCACTCACTGGCCCATAGAACATTGTAGCCCATCTCCATTGAGACCGCAATTTTCCTCTACCAATGTGATATTGGAGTCACCACCATAGTTATGTCGTTATTGTGATTCCTTTTTTCTTGGGGCATCTTTCCTTGGTAATCATTTTACCCATTTTTCTTCACCCACCCACCCTTTATCATCTACCTTTTTTTAAACGTGTCATCGATTTCCTTGGCATCATCGATCCCTCATTTGAGGGGGAGATCATCATCTACCTTTTTTCAATCCTCATTTACCATTAATCTCTCATCATTTTTGTCTCATGGCTTGCTAGCGCAAACCACTCAACAAAAAGGGGAAAAATGTAGACACCTAAATTCGGTATCTATACCCTTAATCACCCGCATGTGCATATTTATTTAAATACATCCCCTTAATTTAATTAAATGCCTATTTATCCTATTACTTATAATCCAATTAATAAACATTAATTAATTATCCCCATTAATTAACTATTAATCATTTAATCTTTATTAATTAATTAGTTAGTATCCACATCCCTAATGAACCTTCTATTTTAGATGATTTAATTCTATATATAAATCCCCTTGATTTTCTATGCCATTTTATCCTACCTATCCTTATCCCCTAACTACCCATATTTACCTCATCAAAACAACCCAATCCCACCTATAAGCTTTAAAGCATATTTTTCTTATCCTTAAAACATCCAAAATCCTGATCAAAATCACAAAAAAACCCCATTGGGGAAACTTTCCCCATAATCAGCGGCGACCCTTCCCAGTCGCCATCGACCCTATAAAACTAAGTCTTTTCTCTCCATAATCATCAGATGCATGCGAACATCTGACCTCCCTTGTGACCTGCGAGATTTCTCTCTTGCCTGAGCATTCCTACAACAATCACAGATCTCCCAGACATCATTTCAACATGCTTGCATAACTCATGATCATCATTCGTGAGACTTATCGGTATCTTTATGTTGTTTTATTCAAATTTTTATCAGGATTATCTTTGTATTTCCTATGTCTAATATTTTGCAGGTTCATATCAGCTTTAGTAACACTCAAATATTCTCCATAAAACTTTCTTTTCTAGTCTATTTGCTTACAGGTCATCCATTTATCCTTAGACTTATCCATCTACTACAGTTGGCACTTACCCCATCCCAGTCCGTTTACATAGAGCGGCGTAGACCCAGTCTAATCGGCGTCAGACCATTCCCAATCATTTGACCCAGTCCAATCAACGTCGTCGACCCAACCCATCTTCTAAATCCAGATCCAACCACAAAAGAGCTTGTAGGTTTGTTGGGGGTTCCTTTCATCAATCCAGTTGGCGTCGACCTACCTTGTGCATAGTCTGGGTCATCATCAACCTAGACCAGGTAACATTTAATTTACTTTTATTCCAATCAAATCATCTTTTAGATCATTTTTAATTATTTCTCAGATTCAGTATATTTCTTGTTTCTACATGCTATCTATTTTATCCATCATTTATTTCACTCTTTCTTAAAAAATGGGGGTTAACATCTACCAAAGGAAGCTAATCACTTCTTGGAGCTGACATTATTCGAGAATCTCCCAGATAAATCTATCTAATCAATCTTATTTCAGTTTATCTTATTTCCAGGTTATCAGACTTGTAGCAAGGATACATCATTCACTTTGTGCCTCGTATCCATCACATTGCATTCAAGGTACCTTGAACCTTCCATGTTTTGAGTTGTGTACTTTCTTTAGTAGCTAACTCATTAATTTGAATCGAATTTCCTCTTAACATGATGTTAATCAACTTAGCAAGTATCATCAGTTGTAGGTAACTTATTCATCTTGATTAATTCATTCATATCATAAAGTACATAACCATATTTATCTCATTTCATATGTTTCCTTTTAGTTTATCTTTTTATTCACTTGTATTGATTTTTCTATCAGAAATTAATGATATCATAAATAATCACATTCTTAAGAATTTATAATCTTAGTTTATAAATCAACTTATAAGTAGAGTATCTATATTTTTAGCTCAAATAATAATGTAAGTCATAAAATCTGATTTCAAGTTAAGAATAAAACTCAATCTTTATTTGTAATAATTTATAACAAATAAGCAAGAATAATACATTGGGCCACAATGCCCTTTTCATATATTGTGATGATATTTCAATCGCATAATCAAATTGATTACAAATAATACTTTTTAGATTTATTTCCCAATAAATTCTAGATCATAGAAAACAAGCACAAAATCTAATCCAAGTAGTTACTTTGAGTATGCCAACCTTTCCTATAAAAATGTAGGAGAGAGATTGATATGGTCAATTCATATGAACTGTCATGATTCCATATCTTCTTATTCTATGTTTTAATTATAATGAATTAATAGAATAAGAGTTAGCTAAAATTACTTTTAATCAATACATTATAATCATAAACTCCCTATTTTATATTAATCAATATATCTCTTACACATATAATAATGAGACTTCATAATTATATAAAATCAATATGCATAGTATCATTATATGCAACTAGCCAAATATGAATTAGTTATATAGATAATCATGGATCATAAAATACAATAAAAACATCAATCCCAAATGTAAAAACTCATGATAATTTCAATTAACTTCACAAAATTCATGCTTAACTATCAAAAAATCAAGCCATTTAACATATCTATTAACAATAGCATCTGAAATCTACCCCTACTGAAATCATAAAATGAAATATTATTTTCATTACTATGTAACAAATAATGGATTTGACCATTGTTACTTCATATCCACATTAAAAAATTGAAACAACATACAACTAAGAAGAAGGCAATTTATGTTTTCTAAAACCTTCATCATTTCAAGTTTCCAATCACCCAAAAATTTAGACCTTACTTTTTATAACAAAACAAACAAAATGGTAATCAGTAAAAATAAAAGGAGAAGCTGAAAAATTCTTAATCCTTTCCCCATATTTCACAAAATAACCCAAAAATGTATGCAACATGTTATCAGTTGAGCTCAAAGAAGGATATATAAGTAACTAATTAGGTTCATTTTTTTGTTTCACACAACTCCATATTTTATTTTCCAAAACCAACACCAAAACAAAAAAAAATCAACAAAATAATAATAACATCAACACTGTAAAAAAAAGGAGCTATTGTCCAAATGATAACATCTATGCTCACAAAAGGATCTATGGACTATATGATAACAAAAATGCCCTATAAGATCTATAATAAAAAACATGAGAACAATGCTCAAAGAGAGAGCCATAAACAAACATTTTTTTTTTTATTTCACTCAACTCTTTAATCATTTTCTAGACCTATTAATAACCCAAATCAAAAGTGTACCCCTTTCCATTTTTCACATCTTAATCAAACCAAAAATCATATTCGCAATGCAACCAACAATTCTTAAAAAAGAGAAATAAAAAACTAACTCTTTTTTTAAATCATAAAATAAATATCCAAAACAAGTTTAGAGAAGGATTGAAACAATAATCCTCCATAAAGAAAATGTAATTAACTCTAATAATTTTCCCTGATTTCTCATATTAAACCAAATCAAGTTAAAAATTCCAAATAATAAACAACAACTAAAACACATTCAAATTCCTCATAATAGTCAAAGATTCAAACACATTCTTTTTCATATTTCACATTATGGGAAAAACTCAAAACCGTATTTAAAATAATAACAACAATTCTCTAAAAAGGAGTTATATTAACTTTTATTTTTTTCTAGATTCACCCAATAAGCTAAACACATATTCAATTTCACAAAATTTGAATCATAATCAAAACCTAAAATGAAATGTATAAATATTTCAACAATAATCCCAAAACCCAAAACACATATAATTGTTTCCTTATTTATTTTTCCAAGTTTCATATAAAGATCAAAACTAGAAACGTATTCAATGATTTCATCAAAATAACAGTTGATGCAAGGGCATCACTCTAAGGGATAATTTAGGGATGTTAGAATAAAATTTGGCTTGTGTAAGTTATTAGAGGTCTTACGATTCATTCAATTTCAGTTTTATGGGCTCATGAAGTTTAAAATTTAAATTTTGGAGTATCCCTAATTTTTTGTAATTTTTTTGAAAATTTTGAAGCTATTTTGAGCTAGGTGGGGGCGTTTTTGGCTTCTTAGGTAGTTTTAAAGGTTTTTAAACGTGTCTTTCCAACATGTTTTAGATTTTTTTTTAGGTCATAATATGGTCTTGGAGCCTCCCTATGAGATTCCTATGGGCTCATATAACCTCTTAGTCTTCATAAAACTCTTTTCTTAATATGTAACTCCACATCTTTTCTTGAGCTTCTATGACCCTAGAGGTCACTTCCTGGGGTAATTTGATCCAAGGGAGTATAAGAAGGATTTAATATCTATTTTTCTTCATTTATGAATTGAATGGAATGTGGAGTTCCAAGAATTATGAATGATTTTTTTTTTTTTTTGTTAGCAAATTATGTTTGAATATTCAGAAATCCGTGTTTGTGCAAAAACATTTGGTGTATTTACTATATTATATATCTTTTAGAGGAACATACATGTGAAGGAAGAGTATATATTTCTTCTGTTTGTATCTTACAAGGTGTATTTAAGGCCCTTAAGAAACATACTGGAAATAACAGTTTCAAAGGAACTCAAAAACCTTTGAGGTTTGGTGTTATTCGTGTTAATCTGATGATTAAATGGATTCATGTGATCAATAGCATGGAGACCAAGGATGATAAGAGAATATAAGGTATATTCAGGATACATCCTTCCTTCTAGGATCTCTACAAGATAGGTTATAGTATCAATTTAGTGACAAGACTACAACAAAACTTGTAAGCCTTGTTTCAAGAGATTGTACCATCTAGGTTTATGTCATCATTCTTTACCATTTATGTTCAAGCAACCTTACTTTCACTTCTAAAATATCAAGAACATTGTAAACAAAAATATAATTAGGATTTGGGAGAAATAAAAGTGAAATCAAATGTTTTGGAGGAAAAATAACCCTTCTTGGGCATGTAGGTAACCCTCATATGGTTTTAGAGCAATTGATTGTTTGAAAGGCCTAAAATTAATTACAAAACCCTAAAAAACCTTAAAAAAATATCTTCAAAGTACTATTAAAAAGAATCAATGTAACATTTACTTTGATAACCTCTCACAAGATAAAAATCCTTGATAATTGGGACAGAACACTATAGTTCAATAACGAGACCTAATTTTGAGACTTGAGACACTAATTCTAGGTATTTTTCACAAAGGAAGTTAAGATGAAATATTTTACATGGCATGTTTTCTAAAAAGGGTACCCTAAATTGTGATTATTTTGTAAGGTGAGGTACTAAATCCAAAGATATGTCTGATTTTTTTCTGGTGTTAAGGTTAGTTGAGTGGAATAGATCTAGGAAGGTAAAGGGAGTCAAAAGGAAATTTTCTTTAACAATTTTGATAAACCCTTTTTTATACACTTCAAGAAGAGAAAATGGTATCCAAACCAGTTTTTAACTTTTTCAAGGCTTTGTAGAATGCTCTAAACTCAAACTCACCAGACACCCTAGTTCTTGAGTAACATAATAGGAAAATCTTGAGTCAAATAGGTGATCAAACTAACTATTTCTTGTGAATTTTAATCCACATTTGATGGTTGAGTTAGCCTAGATAGATAGGATGGTGAACATGTTTACTACATTGGACAATATATTCTCAAACCTGAGCATATTGGAGAAAATTTACATAGTTTTGATGGTTTTTCTTAGTATTGAGAGAAAGAGTCAAAATTTTGCAAGATAAGCCTAAGTTTGAAGTTGATCTAATGCAAAAACCTATTTTTTTGATTATTGATTGATGTAGTATGACTTTGCATCATTTAGTATCAAAGATGGAGAATAAGAAGAAACTTGACAAAGGAGATAATACAAGAAAGAGAAAGATGCAGTGATTTAGAAGAGATTTGCAAGAGAAGTGAAGAGATAGTCAAAATGCCACCAAGAAGAGTGGTTAGAGGAGGAAATAGACAACAACCAAGAGATATTGAGTTATTGTTTGTGTTGAGAAACATACAAGACATATTAGGAGCATTGGAAGTTTCTTAGAGAAGAGGCAAAGCATTGAATGAAGACAGTGAAGAAGAGAAAGAAAGAGAAGTGGCAACAAGTAGAGAGAGAACCAGAGGAAGGACTAGAAGTTAGAATCCATGAAGGTAAGTCATGGGAGTAGGTACTAGAGCCAAGGATGAAGGTACCAGAGTATGGAGGAAGCTTGCATCTAGAATATTTGATAGACTGGATAGCAAAATATAGATAAGTACTCTGATTTTCAAAGTATAGACAGATTTTAGTCACAAAGGTCATGTACTTGCTTATTACAAAATTAATACCACAAAATATGTTATTTAGTGGGACTATATGCAATCTCGCGTAAGAGAAAGTAAAGGCAAGGATAAAATGACCTAAATCCCCTAAGTTGGTGTCATCAATTAGTTGGTCATCGTCATCATTCCCTCAGATTGCGCAGTCATCGGATTATTTTCACAAATTTACTAAATTGTCTTTTAAAGAGATCTCAGGTGTCGTTGAACTATACTGGTCAATTTGTACATCTCTAGCTATTTGATCTAGGGCACCTACGATAGTACTGGGGCTGCCCACGATAGTACTGGGGCGCCCATGGGCACCCGGTCCTTAATTTTATGCACCCTTGTCCTGGAAACACTTAGATCTAATTTATCTATTTGAGGTAGGTCTTTTTCATTTTCGCTTTCATTCCCCTGAGGTACTAGTCGACATCTCCTATGCATTAGTGTCGAAATTTGAACAAGAGATCCCTATATAAACATAACATACTTACTATCTTATGCACAGAAAATATACTGATCTAAGGGATAGCTATATACTAAGGAAAATGACTGTATTTGGGCAGTCATTGCATCACACACATTGCATAGTGAAGGGTTATATTCATTCCATTTCCATCCACCATTTGTAATTTACATCTAGTGTATTTTCCCCTATCTCTACAGTCATTGGCTCGCTAGGATTTTCTAGGGGATTATGCACAGGTTGCACACACAAGCACACATAATCTACATTGGGTCAATGGAATGTAGTTTACACATGGCAATATTTGAAAGTTCACAAATATGTGGTAGCTAAGGTTTTAGTCTGACACCCATTCAATACTGCATCTTTATTTTTTTAGACCACATTTGATGCTTTTTTATGGGGGTTTTATAGGTAGATATTTGTTGTAGGTTTACCAGTGACATAAACAAATTTAATGCAACAATCACACGATAAGGATTGAGATATTGTGAAGATTATCTCTCCAATCACTCCAAGATTTAGCATCCTAAGATTTTTTGTAGACTAAGAGCACCCATATTACAGATCAAGGCACCTAAAGTTGCTCTAGTCACTCTATCCAAGCACCCCATTCCAGTCAGATCTTGCATGCTGCTACAATTTCTTGGGTAGTACCTTCATACTTATGCTTCAATCCGCACACCATCCTATTTAGTCTAGAATTTACAACGAGGTAAGTCACTCTGGGTCAAGTTATTAACTTATCCATCCTATTTCAATTATAGCTATTTAATTTAAATATAAAACAAAATATAGTTAACATCTAGTATTTCATTTCGGGATAGTAATTGTACTCTATTGTTTTGCTCATAACTTGAGTTAGAGATGGAGCTTAGAGATGAAGTAAAACATTGACTCCTATTATTTTTAGTTAGATCACAGATGATAAGAAGGTAATAGTTTACATTATACAAATATTAACAATACATGCTGATATTTGGTGGGGAATATTGTGTAAGAGGAAAGAGTCCCAGTCGACCGTGAGGAAAAGATCAAGAAATGTGCCACAAGATGCCGTGGCAAATTCGAAAGGTCAATTCTTATGTCCTTGATATTACTAGACTGAGTTCATCTCTTTAAAATTTATAAAATTTAAGACAAAGAGAACTTTCAGTGTGGCTGACTATACTTTACAAGTTTAAAAAAATGGCTATGAGATATAGTCACATAGATGATGATGCTGAAGAGGTGGCTAGATATGTGAATGGCTTCAGGATAAAAATACAAGATGCGACCAACTTATCTAATTTAAGAATTGATTGAAGAGGCATCACCAAGCAACCTTGAAGGCAGAGTATAAATTGTCTAGAAACTAAACCTCAATACTTGAGAGGAAGAGGAAGAGGAATGAGAGGAAGAGGTTTGAACGGTCAAATATAAGCCAACAACAGTATAGCAAAGTAATGATGAAGAGGTAAGCAAGCTCACAAACACAGTGGTACTTTTAAAGGTGGATATCCTAGGGGTGGTTACTCATAGAGAGGAAGAGGTGGTTTTGGAAGAGGAAGAGGTGAGTTCACTGGGAGGTGCTTCAAATGCAATAATTTTTTTGGACATAGGTCATTTGAGTGTCTAGAACATCCAAAAAATAAGCAAACAAAGGTAAGTGAGGCAAGAAATCAGATTGCACATGTTGATGAGGAAGAGAGTGTGGCATCACCATCATTAGTGGATGAAACCAGAAGTAGGTGAATCATTGATGATGAGGAGAACCTTGATGAATGCAAGCAATACAGAATGAAGAACTAGTTTAAAGAAGGACATTGTTTAGAACCATATGCAAAGACAAAGGTAAATATTGCAAACTCATCATTGATAATGGTAACATTGATAACTTAGTTTCCTTATGAGATGGTTGAAAAATATGAACTTGAAGAAGAATGAGGCATCATTACGCATATAAAGTTTATTGGGTTCAAAGAGATCATCAGGTGTTGGTGAGCCAAAAATGTTTAGTTGATTTTTTAAGTTGGTAGATATCATGATCAGATTTTATGTGATGTATTGTCCATGGACATGTCATGTCATCTTTTGGGTAGTTAGGCCATGAAATTTGATAGAAAATCCATCCATGATGGATAGGAAAACACATACACTTTTTTGAAGAATGGGACTAGGCATACCTTGAATCATTCAAGGATAGGAAAACATGACATGAAATGCATCCTAGAGTGATGTTAATGGGATTGAAAACATTCTTTTCAGAAGGAAGAAGAGGATGATGTGAATGAAAGAAAAGTTGGTATAGTTAAGAGGATGTGGGATTGGTTAAGTGGAGAGAAGGAATACCAAGGAAAACATATAAATAATAATGAGTGAGAAAGGTGAAGGAATAATATCAATAGATCATATGAGAGCAAGGATAATGTCAAGATAGTTAGAGGCAGTCAAGGAAGGATAAAACTCAGAACTTGAGGAAAGTATGAAGAAATCATAGAGATAGTGAAGGAAAAACAATCTTATAAAGGTGTAACAAAATATCCAAGAAGGAAAATGACATGCAAGGAAAAAGAGGAGAGTAAATCATGAAGAGGAAGGTGAAGAATGAAGGAGAAACTTCAAATTTTCAATCTAATTTTTCTTTGAGTGTGTTTATATAGGTGTGACACAGGTAAGTAATGGAAGGAACAGTCATAATGAAGGTATCATGCCTCAAGAAAAAGCTAGAATTTTTCAGTCTTGAAGATGAAATGACCCATGAAGATTAAAAGGAAAGATCTCAAAGATGAGTTTAATAGTCAAAGATAATGAAGAAACATCCATATATGAGAGATGAATAAAGTGTATAATCTTAGTCAAAGGGGGTAAAAATCGGTACACAATCCTACTATACAGTCATTGGGCTCAAGTGAGGATAATTGATTCAAAGGATGAAATCTTGTAAGAAGCATATAGTATAGTTAAAGAAGAATGAAGAAAAGAACATCAATCAAGGAAGATCACATTCAGAAGCCCATGTTCAATTGGAAGAAAAGAAAGAAGGAGAAAACAATCTTGCAAGAAAAGACATCATGACGAAGACTTCTCTTTCCCTTGGGAGTATGATGCAGGGAGCATCACTCCAAGGGATAATTTAGGGATGTTACAATCAATTTTGATGTGTTTTGTAAGTCTTATAGGATTCTAGGAGTCATTTTATGTTGGTTTGGTGTGCTCAAGAAATTTAAAATTCAAATTGTGAAGTTTCCCTCCATTTTGCAAATTTGAAAATTTGAACTAATTTTGAGCCAATTTTGGCTTCTTAGGTAGGTGTAGAGGTTAAAAAATGTATTTACAAGCATGTTTTATATTAGTTTTAGGTCATAATATGGTCTTAGAGCCTCTCATACGGGGATTTCCTTTGGGCTCATGTAACTCCCTATAGTCTTGTTTGTAAACTCCTTTACTTAATAATGTAACCTCACATATTTTCTTGAGCTTTTCATGACCCTAATTGATCATTTATGGGGATAATTCAAGCCAAGAGGTATAAAAGGAGGTTGTAACTGTTTTTATTCATTGATTAATGAAAGAAATAGGAGCTCCAAGAATGTTTTTGGTGTAGAAAATTTGTTTGCAAACAATTGTTTGAATTACAGTTAAATTTGTGTGTTCAAGAGGCATTGTAAGTGACATTTGAATTTGAATTCTCTTGTACTAGGAACATGAAAGGAATGTATCAGGTGATTACAAGTTTATCTAAAAGTTGGTTTGCATTATTTGGAAGGATTTATTGCTATGCAATAACTGTAATTAATTGTGGAACTCAAGAGTAATCATGATAACAACTGTATTTACAAGTACAATCCAATTTGATTATTAAATAGAAGGGGTTTGTTAGAAGGGATAAGGATAAAGATGATAATGAGAATCTATAGGTAAATTCAAGATACAATCCTTCAGATTCTAAGCCCTATTGCGATTAAGATAAAGTTTAGTATTAATTTTGTGAAAGACTATGACAATAGTTGGTGACCTTGTTTCAAGGCAGAGCAGGGTCATTTGGGTTTAATGTTCAAGAATTATATTTGTGTAAGAAGTGGTTACTATCACTTATAAAATTTCAAGTAATTTTTGCATATAAATTTAAAATTGATTTGAAAGAAAACATGAAATCTAATTCGATTTAGTTGTAAGAAAAACTCTTATCTCGTACCATGCTTGGTAAAACCCTCCTAGGGTTTATTAATCAGTTGTTGACAATTTAAAGTCTTAAACACCATTGCATAAAGGATTAAAACCTTAAGAAATCATCTTAAAATCCTCTTGAACAAGAATCAACAATAATTTATATTGAAAAGATGTCTTCACTAGTTGAAGGAAATCTCTGAAAGTTGGAGTACATGCATTGTAGCATCACCTAAAGAGACCTAATTGAGACCTGGACAGTGGATTTTGTGAGAAATTTTCACAAAGGTAAGATATATGAAATTTTGTACACAAAATGTTTTCTCAAATGGGTACTTGAAAATGTGATTAGTTTGTAAATTGAGGTCACCCAATCAAAATATATACTGAAATTTTCTCCTAGAGCAAGGGCTAGTAGAGTGGAATAGGCTTAGAAGAAAAGGAGTGAAGGAAAGAGACATTTGCATTAAGAGTTGTGAACCAAAAAATTTTTCCACATACCTGGAGGATAGAAAAGGGTATCCAAAAATTTTTAATTTTTTTTGGGGCTTTGTAGATTGCTCTAAACTCAAACTCACCAGACCCCTTGTTCTTGAGAAGCTTAAGGGTAGTTTTTTAAAAAGGTTAAGTTAAACTAATTTTGGATTTTTAATCCAATTTGATGGTGGAAGTTATGGCACTAGAGGTAAGGTTGATTATTCATGTTTAAAGTCTTGGATGAGATATTTGGAGCATTTTATGGCAAAATTTGCATGTTTGAAGGTTTCCTAGTCATTGAGAAAAGAGTCATTTTGCAAGATAAGCCTAATTTGAAGTTATTTGATCAAAATAAAACTTGTTGTGAATGAGTGTTTTCATGATATGCTCTGCATCATTTGGTATCAAAGTAGAGGTTAAGAATAAAATTGACAAAGAAATAATATAGAAAAGAGAGAAAGAAGCAATGAAGAGAAGAATTTGCAAGAAAAGTGAAGAGATTGACAAGATGACCACAAAGAAGAGTGGTTAGAGGAGGAAATAGAGAGCATCCAAGGGATGTTGAGTTGGTTGCCATGTTGAGAAACATACAATATATGATTAGGATCATTGGAAGTTACTCAGAGAAGAGGAAAGGCATTGGATGAAGATAGTGACAAGAAAGAAGAGAAAGAAAGAGAGGTAGTAGCAAAAAGAGAACCAGAGGAAGAAGGACTAGAGGTTATATTACTAAAGGTAGTCATGGGAGAAGGTACTAAGCCAAGAATGAAGGTACCAGAGTATGGTGCAAATCTTGTATCAAGAAGAGATGATAGACTGGATAGAAAAATGGACAAGTATTTTGATTTTGAGAACATAACAAAGGATAAAAAGGTGAAATTTGCATGTACAAAACTTACAGGGCATGTTACTATTTGGTGGGAATTTGTGCAAGAGGAAAGAGTAAGTAGAGGCAATGATAAGATCAATAAATGGTACAAAATGGTGGTAAAACTAAAAGGTAAGTTCTATTCCCTCAGACTATTAAACTAGTCTATTCAATAAAGTTACAAAATTTGAGACAAAGATAACTAAGTGTGGTTGATTATACTATGAATTTTACAAATTGGAAATGAGATCTAGTCATATATAAGATTATGCTGAAGAGGTGGTTAGATATGTGAATGGTTTGAGGCTAAACTATAAATGATGAAATCAGTTTGTTTAATATAAGAACAATGGAAGAGGCATACCAAGCAGCTTTTAAAGGCAGAAGATAAATTCTTCTAAGAAAGAAACATAATACTTAAGAGGTAGAGGAAGAGGAATGAGAGGAAGAGGTCAGAAGTCAAATAGAGGACAACAACAACAGAAAACTAATGAGGAAGAAGTAAGCAACTCACAAACACATATTAAATCTAGAGGTAGATACTCATACAAAGGTAGAGGTGGATTTGGAAGAGGTACAGATGAATTTACAGGGAGATGCTTAAAGTGTAATAAATTTTCTATACATAGGTCATTTGAGTTTCTTGATCATCCACAAGCAAGCAACATTAGAGATAATGAGGAAAGAAATCAGATTGCACATGTAGATGAGGAAGAGAGTGTGGAATCACCATCATTATTGGAGGAAATGGAAGTAGGTGAAGCATTGATGATGAAAAGAACCTTGATGAATGTAAGCAGGAGTGAAGAACTAGTTCAAATAAGGACTTGTTCAAAACCATATGCAAATCCAAAGGTAAGTTTTGTAATTGGTATAAGTTCCATCAAACTTAACCTTAAACGTTTTCTTATTCCTATTGTTTTTATGATTAAATTTGTATATAAATTTTTAATTATTGTTAGTATTTTTATCTTTAGCAGCTTTGTCATTTTGGGAGAACAATGACTAAGAGGCATTCTATTTTGAGTTAAATTTCTCCATCATATTTCTTCTTGAATGAGTAGACAAGGAAAGGTATATAAATTAAGTAAATCAAAATATTTTTGATAATTAGAATTTAAAATAGAGATATAATTCTAAAATTTCTTGTGAATATTATTCTAAATCATAAAATATAACAATTCATCTTGAAAAAGTTTATAATCACAACATTTTAACTAACCCTTAATGTTATTAATTTTTGTTAAATAATTATCTATTTTTTCATGTCCTTTCATTAGAGTTGTAGATAGTTGCATAATTAATTTTATTATCTTGAAAAGACATTTGCCTTCATGTATTATTTGCAATTGCATTCATAACAGCGGGCCTTCTTGTTAGCTTGATCCCTCCACCATATGATGAAGTAACCCGCATGATGATACGGTTCATCTCCTTGGAAGGGAGGTTTGTCACTGTTCCTGCGAAACACCTTATTTTTCTTAATCTTTTTCGTAGGGATCGACTGGTTTGTTTCCCCCATTACTTGCTGAAATCTATTGAATGCTCCATTCTTGAGTTTCAAAAGCATTCCCGGGTGGTTCCTTTGCACCAAGGGCTCATTTTGTTGTTACACAAATGTTGTCTTCTCAGGTTTCCTTGTCTCCCATCCTCCCCTAGCTCGATTCCTCCTTTTCCAAGCTCTACTGCTGCCAGCCTTGTTTCTCCTTTCTCTATCCCTGCCACCACTACTGTCACCCCCATGCCGGTCGTTCAGGCTTCTTCTCCTGTTCCCCCCTTTTGAGGCTCCTGCCCCCCACTTGGCCTCTACCTCACGAAGACCGGTTTCCAGGGCTTCTAGGAAGTAAACCTCGAGACCCTTGCTGTGGAGAAGGGTTCTCATGAATTTGAAATTGCTCACGACCTCCTGCATATCAGCAGTGTTGGCCCCTGGGAAGTGCAATTGGAAAGCCCTACTAAAAGGCTGGAAGCCTTAGAGGCAGATATGAAATTGTTAAAGGATGAAGTTAAAAACTTGACAAAACAGAAAGGAAAGAGGAAGAAGGAGGAGGAGGAGGATGTGGACAGCAACCAAATTGAAGATATATATAAGAAATTGCACTCCTTGGACTCTCGCTTAGGGAAGGCCAAGACTAGGCATGATTACAACATTGCCATCTTTAGGGAAATTGAGGAATTTATCAAACAACATGTCAGAAGTGTCTCCAACCTAAGCGGAGTGCCGGTAACTCTTTGGGGGTACTGATAAAGAAATAAAGAAGACCTTGGAGCAGCTGGATTCTAATGACGCTGCCCATATGACTACTTTGGGAATGTTTAATTCCTAGAAGAATATCAAAACCATCTTAGACAAAGCTACTAGGAAGTAGCTACAGTTGATTATGTTGTCCTTGTTTTCTTTTTTGTTGTTTTTTTGCGGATCCTTTACTACTTTTTTGCAGTATTTTTGTTGTTCTATCTCGTTTTGGTAGCTATTTTTTAGCTACTTTGAACATCATTGTAACATTTGGATTATGATCCTTTTCGCTCTGGTTTTCTTTCTTATCCTGGCTTTTAGGCCTTCTTTTGTATTCAAGGGTATAGTCCCTTTCAAAAAACTATTTTCCAATGATAAAAAAAAACTAGAGACTCCATGTGTCATATATGAAACAAAAATATATCTTTGATACTTTACAATAGGATTGACATGGCATCTTGGGGATTTTTAGAGAATATTATCAAGTTATCAGGGGTATCTTATCTCCCAATGGGTATCGTTTTAACACCACTAACCAAATCCAATAGCTTTCTAACCATAAGTATAGATTTAAGCCTAATACTCCAAATACTATAGTTAGTTCTACTCAATAAATGTGATTTATCTGTGGAAAAATTAAATGATCTAGCCATATATTACAAAAATTATATTTTTAAAAAATAGTGTTATGATGCTTTTAATGAGTTGCATATATCTGCAATTAGAAGAAATTAAATTATGCAGATTTCAAACACACTTTATATTAACCTATAACTTAGTAAAAACAATAAAAAATGTATTAAAACCAAGAAGGGAGGCCGAAAAAAAAATGGACTAACTGCGAGAGGCTATAAAGAAATAGAGAAAAAGTTGTAGAATTTTAAATTTTGAAAAGTCATGGAACAAAAGAACTGTGTTCTACATGTTTTTGTACTTTTAGTGTTCCATGAAATGCTAAGGAAAAATCTGCAGAACAAAGGAATCTACACCAGGGAAAATTTTATCAGTGAATATTCATAATTTGGTGAATAGTATGAATTTAGGAATATGAATTTGGTTATTTTATGACCATAATAGTGACCACATTTCACCAAAAAAAATCCAAAAACAAGAATTTATTTCATGTGAATAGCCAAGGATCTCCATCATAATGTATATTTTTTATTGAACTACCGTGTGATCAACGTTTCAATATTTTAAAACATTCTTGGAAAACCAAGAAATATATGGAACCTTCCAATTCCTTTGGTCTCATTGGCTGACATGTTTGGGAATTTTTTTTAAAAAAATTATTAAATTTACCAAACATATACATAGATCTAGATTTAAGAATCACTAAGCAAAGGTCAAATGTTTTTTTAATATTTTCTTATTTTACAATTTGTGAATTTACAAAGTAGTTGAAAAGGATTCATTGAATCATCATATTTCAATTTACTTACAAAAATCAAATAAATCAAGGTCTTGTTGAATACTTTGTTTTAGTTTACATCTTACAAGCACTTAGTTTAGGTAAGTCTATTTAAAACTTGTTTTCTATCATGTTACATTTCTTTATCTACTTTTGTAAGCTATTTATGTCATTTTTATTTTAAGATATCGTAAGTGTCATGATACTACAATGCCTTAGTTTATTTTCCTCCCATTACTATCAACTCAAAAAAATTCCTTACATGATTCAAGTAAATGGAAAATAAAAAGAGAATATCAGGAAAAAAATAAATTCCAACACCTCTAGGTAGTGGCATTTGTAAAATAACATCTTATTTTGAGAAACCATCTAAGGAATTCCATTCTTCTATAGCAAGACCAAAACAATCAAGGGATAATGATTACATTTGAAATGAAACTCAGAATGAGTTCATTGATGATTTGATGACTAATGTTGTCAATGAAAATGATAATGAAATGCCTCCCCTTGAAGACGTCCCATTGAATGAAGCTAAAACGACATCACTATATGATTTACATTTCCACTCTATTGCTAGGACATCATCACCTTCCCAATTGAATGTTGGAGGTGAAACTTCAAGTAGTCCAAAAATTTAAATTCCACCATGGAAAATACTTTGGGGGAAACCTATTTATGGAAGAAAGAGAAAGGAAATAAAATGGGGCTTGGGAAGGAGTTTCCAATTAGATTTGGTTTCTAAATATCCATTAACTAAACCTATTGAAATTAAAAATAAAGTTGTACCTCCCAAAAATGTAAATGTACAATCTGTAGCTAGAAATTGGGCAGGGAAAAAACAATGAAACTTAAATAGGATACTATTAAGAAGCACATAGGAAAGATTTATGAATACCAAATTTAGAAAACTTTGTGAATAATGTTGCCAGATGGAAAATTGTGGATGATTGTTTACATATTAGGTATGAAAAGTAATTTGAGGAGCAAAAAATAACCAAAATAATAGTTTAAGAAAATGGGATGGACAATTACCTCTCAATTTAATAAGGTCATTCAAAATAGTCGTTTACGTAAAACACTTCAACTAACTACTATTGTTAACATTCTAAAAAAATATCTCATCCTATAACATATTTTCCTAAACAAAAGAACATGTTGACTTATCTTGGTGTCCTACACTTTCCTCATCCTCACTGGTCTAAAATTAATGGTTAGGAATGGGAAAAATGCATTGCTATGGTTGAGAATGAAGACTTGAAAGAGAAACTAAAGTCTACACGATACATGTCTTTATATATTGATGAGGTCAAAATAGTATATAATATTGCTTGGGTCTATATGCATGTTTATACTATTGAGAATCATGTGGAACATCCTCACTTAATTTCTATTCACAAGATGGGAGACAACTCCAATACTGTAAACCTTTGTGAATTAGTGATAATAAGTTTGAAGGAGATCAGTGGCATGGATGATTTTATATTTGTAAAAAATATGGTATGTGTTGGGGAAAAAGGGGCATATGTAATTTAAGGTCATTGTAATGGAATGTGTGTAAGACTAAAAACATCTCACTACTTGAATATAATTTCCATTTATTATATGGCTCATAGATTGAATCTAGTATCCAAAAAAGTCAATAAATTTAAACATATATAAAACGTTGAAGAACTTATTTGACAGGTGCATGTTTATTTCTATCGTAGTCCTAAAAGGTTCATGGAATTGTAAATCTATATAAAGGGACTGAAAATGGGCAAAAAGTATTAAAATATGTCATCACTAGGTGGATCTCATTGTATCAACCAGTTTGGAGGGTGTACGATGAGTATTAATCTATATTGGGAGTAATGTGGAAGAATCACATGGAAGTGGACAAGGCTCAGAATTTGATACATCGTTTGACTAATATATAGACATTTCTAATGTTGTGTGGTATCCTTCCCATGTTGGATAAAATGCATCATTTAATTAAACAATCCCAAGAAAGAACTATATATATATATATATATATATATATATATATATATATATATATATATATATTGCTAGTTTTTCTAGTTTGAGGAAATGTGATTATCTAGAAATTGAATATTTGTTTATCAATGAGACAAATTTTTCAGGTCCAAATCAAGGCTCATTTTAAGAATTTTATAGTAAATTGGAGGTGAAAATCCTTTGCAAATATACCTGGAACCAATTTTACCGAAAAGGTAAATTTTCTAGGATTTCAGAGTCAAAATTTCTCCTATCATTTTCTTAAGGGGGAATCACTTAGAATTGTTTTTTGTCATGCAACAATAAGGTTTGTTTTCACATGATAATAAGCCTTGTTGTCGAGTGACAGAAAACCTTGTTTTTGCATGACACCAAAAAATGATTCATTTTTTCGACCATCTACAAGCCCCTTGTCGCTCGTCAACAACACTCATTTAATCACTCATATATAACCCTCCCTTTTCACACATCAAAAAACCTCTTATCACCTGTAAAAACCTTCTCTTATAGGGCATCAACAACACTATATTGTCGCCCATCTGGAAATGAAAATATTCCTTGTCACGCATCAGTGACACTTTCCTGTTGCAAGTTTGCAATAACCATTTTAAGACTCTGATCCACACTTTGTCTACTTATAATTTACAAGTAATTCAGATGGTACCTCAGTAAGCTACTATTATACTACTAGGCAAATTACCTAGGTTTATATAGGAGTGTTTTTCAATGGTAGGTGAAATCGACCCCTAAAAAAAATTATACTAGAAATTTTAGGTGAACAGTACACTAACCTACTCCAAAAATATCACCTTTTCAAATTTTCCTAAAATGGAATATTCACCAAATTATGAATATTCACCACTACAAAAATCCCTAGTCAAAAATTTGATGGTTGGAATAATTTGAAAAATATTGGAAATTTAAGTATCTTTTTGTGGTTAAAGTTGTTTGGATAATTATGTTCTTTTATAAGTGGATATGAGATACCAATCCATGTGTTTCAAATAGTAGTTAGTAAGGTTGAGAAGGTAAATGTAACAAGGATGCTCTTTGATAACAATATATCATCAACAAGGGTAAGGTTAAGAGAAATTATAGTTTCCCTACTACAATAAATGAGGGAATGTTTGAAGTAGGGATGCTTTACTTGAAGTAATGGATTTAGTAGTTCCCACATATTGTAATAGTGTCCAAAATGAAATATCATTTGTATGAAGACAACCACAAGATATTGACTTTATTGATTCAACATTTTTGTAAACCTATTGATATCGATGTAATGAATATTATAGGAATTTTTAAAAAGGATAATTTTATTGATCGATCCCATGAATTCACCTCTATAATGATTAAGCACTTTAAATGTTTAGATTAGTACCTATTCACTTTGGAGCAATCACCTTGCCCATTTTCATGGACTAGTACTTGCAAAATTGGGTTAAGTGCTATTCTTAAAGTTTTGATGCAATGACTAAGTTTTGTGAGAATGTCTGAGAAATTGCCTAAGTATCCATTTTTACACTTTTTTAGGTGCATTTCATAGGTTGAGTTCCATTTTTACACTGCCTAGTGCAATTTCATAAAGTTTTGAAATTCCAAAACTGTGCTTCCCCCTTGCACTTTGGACCCTACACTTCTTTGAGAATTTACACTTCCTGGTATACACTTCCAACCTACACTTTTTCCCTACACTTCCTACCTGTACTTGGCACCCTGCACTTTCACCCTACACTGAAAGGACCTGCACTGTCTGCCATGCACTTCTAACCTACACTGTAGACGACCCTGTACTTTCACCCTGGGATGGATCTATTGCACCAGTTCACTTTCATCTAAGTCATTGAATTGGTCAAGTAAATGATAGAGATGAGCTAGCATCAATACATTGGAAGCTTCCATTCGTAGATATGTGATATAGGTGTTCATATAATATATTCAAATAATCATTACATTATTTTGATAATATCTTTTTCCTTATTTATACTTGATCAATGATGATAAACTTCAACAAACTTGAGCTAATTGTAGATATGTAAAGTATTCTTAACTTCTTAATCATCTTAAAATAAAAATACTCTATTTTTCTTCGTAATTGCTTGAATTCAGGAATCAAAAATCTCTATAATAGCTCAAATATCAGGTGCTTGAGTATGAAAAATGTATTTAACTTATTTAAATCATGTATCCCCAATATGATTTTCCTAGTACTTTTCATCTTTATAATTAAGTCCCTGTTAATTCCATGTGGTGAGCTTTGATATCTTTATATGTTGTTTTCCTATAAGAACCATGTCAGAGTGTGAAAGGTGAAGCCAGTAAGAAGATATCCACGTATGTACAATTTTAAAGGGAAATCATTTTCATTAAATGATCTTTCTGTCATGTATGTTTTATTGCAAAGTGTGAAAAAATAACAATATACCATGTAGGTGCGGATTTTTTAGTGTCAGAATATACATATCCTCTATTAGTCACCCTGAAGTGCAAACCAATAAGAAATTATCCATGCTTATACTATTTTCACAATGTGCCAAACTTCATTTACCCCTTCCATCTTGGTAGGTCCTATCAGTCATTACAAAGTTTGAAGATCAATAGAAAATATCCAAGTTACTTCACAATTCGCAATGTCAAGCCTTTGATAGCCTCGTTGGTTGCTAACCAATAATAATATTCCACACTACTTTTCTTTTTGCATAAATAATCTATGCTAATACTTTGTCAGAAAATAGTCAGAAATGAAGCAATAAACATTATCCACATTCTTTGCACATGTTTTTTCAATTGTAAGAACCATGTCAGAGTGTCGAAAGGTGAGTCAAGTAAGAAGGCTCCATGTATGTATAACTTTAACAAACATTTTATATTAAATGATCTTTTCTATCATGTATGTTTTACTATGAAGTGTAAACAATAATAAAACACCACGTAGGTACAGGTATGGATTTCATAGTGTCAAACTCTACATATCCTATGTTTTGGTCACCCTAAAGTAGCAAATCACTAAGAAATCTAACACTTATACTATGTTTCACAAGGTTGTAAACTTTGATCCCTCATTTCTAGCATGGTAGGTCATGTCCTAGTCATTTCAAAGACGGGCCAATAGGAAAATCTCTAAGTTACTTTGATTCACAATGGTCAGTCCATTTGATAACCTTGTTGACATTATTAACCAATAAGAATATTCCATACTACTTTCTTTTTGCATAACCTGCAAAAGAGGTCTCTTCTAAGAATTTTGTCAGTAAATAGTCAGAAGTAAGCCAATAAGACATCTCCATAGTTCTTTTGATCCATGTTTTTTTGCAATTGTAACAACCATGTTAGAGTTTGAATGGTGAGTCGTGTAAGAAGTCTAATGTATGTAATCAATTTGGCAATGGAGTCAGATTTCTATTGCGAATGGCTATTTTATCATATATGTTTCACTGCGAAGTAGGAAATCTTAATAACAAAACACCATGTATGGATTTATTATTTATTTATGTCACTAGATACAGTCTGCATGTATTTCTATTTAGTTAAATAAAATCAATAAGAAATTTCCATAATATAAACTACCCTTTTCATGATGTCAAACTAAAGTTTCTTTCTATCTTGGTAGGTATTTTCAGTTCTTGCAAAGATTTGCCAATAAAAAATATCCAAGTTACTTAATAATTTGCAATGTCGGTCCTTTGGTAACCTTGTCGATTTTTAACCAATAGAAATATTCAGACGTGTAATTTTACTTTTTGCATAACAATATTTGCTAAGAATCTTTCATAAATAGTCAGGAGGGAGTTCATCTAACATTCTTTTGCATGTTGTTTTCCTTTATAAGAACCTTGTCAGAGTGTGGAAAGGTAGAGCCATTAAGAAGAGCCATGCTATGTAAATTTTTAACATGTCCCATGTTTCTATTAAATGATCTTTCTGTTCAATGCAAATGAAAGTGTGAAAACAAAACACCACAGTAGGATATGGATTTTAATAGTGTCAAACTCTAAATATCCTGCTATTTAGTCACCTTGAAGTTAAAACGTAACAAGAAATATCCATGCTTATAATGTTTTCAGTAAGTATTTTGAAGCTCTAATTAGCAATTCACAATAGATTTTGTGTAGTGTCCTTTATTTATAAAGTCAGGGTTAAAAGCTAAGATTCGATTGGGAAGTACTTCTCCTGTCAATTTTGAATCAGAGAATAAATCAAAAATATCCACATAGTTTCATAACTGATTAAACATTGATAGGTTAGCTAACACTATGATCACATTATGTCAACCTAATCACAGACCAAAAATGGATCTATTTTCCTTTTCAAACATAAATATTAACTTCTGATCAATTACCTTCAAGAAATGAACCATTCATAATTAGAAAGCTATTCACGTGTATCAAACTTGTAACATTTGATAATTAAATGAAGTAATTTCTTGAAAATACCTTATGTAGAGCATTAGAGAAACATAAAATATAGAGAAAAGAGAAGGAATGATCCAAATGTGAAACATAGATAAAATGTAGATCAAAAGACTACAAATTTTTTGGTTTACCACTACCAAAAGTATTGGAACTACTAAGAGGACAAGACTATATGGAGTTATAACTACTATATGGTCATGAACTAATTTTACAGTTTCTCTTCAATCTTTCCTAGTCTTGAATCCTTCAAACCTTAACCTTTGAAAATATGGATCCATAGAAAGAAGCTCTTGTGTGTTTCACTTGTTATAAAGTGATGTTGAATTTCTTATATAGCCTTCTAGTATGTAAATATTTTTATAAGGCATATATTTGACGTATAAAGTGAAAACCAAAAGTTAAATAAAATCTAAATTAAAGTAGATCAAAACATGTATTAGCTACCATCAATGGAATGCTTGGGAGATTTTTTGAATATGTTTCAAATGTCATTTTTTGACTTGTGTAGATAATATTGCATCACTAAGTCTTAACAATGTCTTATAATGCTAAGTATATTTTTGGTCATTATAGTGCTAAGTATTTAAATTTTGTTCACATTATAACCTTGATAGTGCTAGTAGGTCTCTATAAGTAGTAAAAATAATCAAATTTATAAATATGCAAATAGAGTTCTACACATCTACAAATTTCATGAAAAAGAAAAGAAATATCCATTGATTAATCAATCAAAACACATCTAAGAAACTTTTCAACACAATTGAGAAAGAAATACATAGAAATTTGAAAAATCACTTGAAAATATCCTTAGACTATCAAGCACTTTTTTTTATAAACAATATTCTCCCTAAGAGGGTAAACCAATAGTATATTTATAAAATATTACCACCGCTATGGGACTTAAAAATAGTTCAGTATAATAAAAATATTTTGTGAGTGGATAATTAAAGGATAATAAACATAGCTTCCATGCAAAGAAATTTGATACTTCTTATTTTTAAGATTACAAATGTAACAATATTAAATCCTAATAATAAGAAAGCTACTTTGTGCACTTGTTCAAGCTCTAATTAGGTTCCAATAAGTTTCCTATGTAAACTACATTTTACTATGTTGAATTTCAGTCACACATGCTTTGAACTCATTCTCAATATAACCCAAGTCTAGAATAGGATGCCTCATCAGATTAGGCACTTATTATATGAGTAATTGACAACTTTTCTATAGATAGATTTAGCATTTTCATTAGAAGTGAAGCTTTCTCCACTTTTCCATTTGCATAGAAGTCACCAATGCCATAATATATGATGTCTCCCCAACCATATCTGCCTAGGAAAAGCTAGCACTGAGAGTAGCAATGAATGCTTACAATTGTTTCTCAAAGATGGACTTATGAATTAACCTTCCTTGTGGTTGATGCATAGAGGTAATCTGAGATTCAACTAATAATTCATATATCTTCTCTATTATACCCCATAGCTCTTTCAGCAATCCTTCCATTGTGGCCATCTAATCACCTAATTATTTCAAAATGTTATCCATGCATATATTTCTTGTATTCATGTCTTGGATTTTGATTCATAATACATTGAGACAAAGACCCCTTTTATGACAGCTAATAGCTTTTCCATAATGGAATTTATCTTGGTCATATGTTTGTGTTGGCCTTGTACCTACTTGTAACCCTTTCTCTGCTACATCTTGATGACTTTGTATAGAAAACTAATAACTCATACAAAATTCTCAAGGAAATTTTCACATTGGGAAAAGTGTTCTTTATAACACTGACTTACTTCTGAGCATGCAGAGCATCAAGCCAATCCTACATTATCTTAACCAAATCAATTTGTCATCTACTAAGTGGCATCAATAATTGAATGGGGGTCAGCATCCATGAATTCTTCCCTTATGTGTGCTTTTTGGAAATCCTCAAAATTTCCTCCTCTGTTTCCATGTGGATAAGAGTAGCTCCTTGGGTAAAATTCCTCTTTGTGACCCTCTTGAGGGTTCTTGTGGGAGTATCATACTTGAGTTTCACCTTTGGGTATTAAAGTTGTGCCATTGCAGAATCCATTTCTTTTTTCCCAATAGGAGGAGTCCATGTTCCTTCTGAAGTAGTAGATGTAATTGTCATTATGGAAGGAAAGGGAGAAGAAAGCCTTACCACTTGTTGGTAAGGTGTGTGGTGTTCAAGGAAAATTTATTTTAGCTTGAACAGGTCCCAAAGAGGGGCCAAGATATGGCTCATGAAACTTTGAGTGACCATAGGAGCCTAGAAAGAAGAAATGGAATGAAAGAGAATTGGAAGGAGTGGCACATGTATTCCTGATAAGAAATTTTGGGAAACATATGGTGTGATAGCAAGAAGAAAAGGTGGATGAAGAGACCAACAAGATTGGGGAGAAATTGAAGGAAGGTCAAGGAAAGAAGGAGAAGGCTACATTGGTGCCTTCAACTTAGCCTTAGAAGGTCTTTTGACAATATTGTCAGATGATGTTGGAGATGAAGAAGATACAACAATAAGAGGAGTGGAAGAAGAAATTAAAGAAGTAGCAGAAATGGTTGTATGAGATACACTCATTGATTCTAATACTTGTTGTAGTAATTACAATAGGATGGGAAGAAGTGACTTTAATAACTTGGGGATACATTGATACATTCATTGGTGATGAAAAAGAAACAGAAGAAAAAATTGAAGAAATAGGTGAAGAAGAAGGCATAGGAATAGAAACCTATGCCAAAATAGAAGAAAGGTGAGAAGGAGAAACAATATAAGTAGTAGAAATATGGGAAGAGAAAGGAGGAGTTTTAATAACTAGTAGGATCCAATATCCCATGATCTCCTCCTACTTCATCTTCAGAAGAAGAACTAGTAGAAATGAGAATACTACTAGTGAAAGGTCCTAGGGAAGATGGAATAAAAGAAGAAGAAACCATCCCTATAGAAGTAGGAACTGAATAAGTAGAAAGAAAAGGAATATACATAGGAGGTCTAATTACAATAGTACTCACCAGAGGAATACTAAGAATAGGACTTGTTTCTTGTGGATTGTGTGGACTTGTGGCTATCCCAATAGACCTTGCAAGGCTTGTCATTTGTATGCTCGGAGAAGGAGCAGAATGAGAAGGACTATATTTTACTTATGATGGAGGAGGCATACACAAATGAAAAGTATTCTAAGTTGTCTTGAATCAGTACTTTGTTCATCTGAAATATTCTTCCTCTTCTTCCCTATGTACTTCTACTTCTCCTGGCCTAACTTCCAATCCACCAACTCTGGCCTATTGCCCAATAGGTGCATAAGTAACTTTGAAATTTCTCATATTAATGGCCACCACTTGATTGTTGACATCATATTTATAAACCTGGTCATCCTTGTGGGTTTGATGTTTGTATGTGTAAGTGGCCATACCGGGAGTGTGCTTATAGAATTTTCCCACTCTTCCTTCAAGGGTCAAAGTTCCTTAGAGTATGATAGTTTAAGTGGAATGATGTCCTATGGGCTGTTATTCTCTTGGCCTTTTCTAATCAGTCAAGACCGTTGAACCTACTAAGAAAGGTAGAGGAGGATAAGTATACTTTTTCTTCTTTTGTTCCTTTTTCCACATGACTGATGTCATGGACAAACTGATATACAATCTCCTTCTCAGCTAGCTTGTCTGAAACATATTTGGGTAGTCTAAATGGGATAGTGAGAATCCCCTCTACTCTTATCACTGTACAGTCTAGGTAACACCAGAAATCTCCCCATTCTCTCAATGAAGTGATGATTCTTTGACTTACCCTAGGCATAGGGGTGTCATGTATGGAATTGAAGATCACAGGGTAGTAGTTATTACAGATCACCTCCATATTATTCATATAGTTATGCATGTGCATATTGCTAAAGAAGAAATCACTATATGTTTGTCTTGTGGTGACCAACTGAGGACTCCCTAAAATTTTTAGACTGCACACACAACATCAAACAAGTAAGACATCATATAGAAATTGTCTTGCTTCTCCTTGACACACACAAGATTATTGAAGAGGTTAAAAGCTAGAACTCCAACCAGATTAGGTATCTTTTCATCATCAATGATCATGGATAGCAAGGGTACCCATGTCTGATTGACATGCACAATATCTTATGCTCCAAAAATTATATTCATTAGGGCATTCCCACTCTCACTCCACATCTGAAAGATCTTATATTTATCTTGTCTATTGAGACTTTGGACTTGAAACTAGTCGGGTCCTCTGCCCAATCTTTAAGCATAATCTTAAGGTTATTGCTCTTTCCCCATTGTTCCACTATTTCTTGATTGAAATGAATATTAGATCTAGGGAGTTCGGTAGTAAGAAACAATAGCCTCTTCAGTTATATTATCAATTAAATTTCCTCCTTTGGATTTCAGAAATCCTTCATTATAACTTACATTTTCACCAAAAATGCCCCAAAGAAAGTCGATACAATGAATTACGTCTACCTTTCCAGCTAAAATATGTAGTCCACTATGTCCAATGGCCACTAGATCAGCTATGAATTGTGATTCATCCTAGTCTGCATCATCATCATGTCATCTATAAAACTAGCTCCTTCTACCTTCATTTTCAAGGTTGTATAATGCTTCTCTAAGCTGATGACTTGTTTGTAAAAAATGGTGTCTCCAAAGAGTATGGTCTGAGTAGAAAGTGTGCAGGTAAGTCTCCATTGGTGATAAACTTTAAAATACTTGAGAAACTATAGGCATGCAAAGATCTCAATCTCATTAAACACTAATACTCATTTTTTTTGTGATCACTTGAATTTAGACTTGGAAATATCAGCTATAGCTCAAATACCAGGTGCTTGAGCATGGAATCCTTTTAAGAGTCATGTAAATATTTATAATTCATGCTAAAATGGTAGTATAACATTAGCAAAATTGAATTCTAGTTCGTTATTTAATAATTTATACATGTTTTGCATTGATTTCCATCTCCACATATTTTCTTTTTTTCAATCTTTTCACCTCTTAGTCTGGTTAATTCCATGTGGTCAGATTTGATAGCTTCGCATGTTAGTTCTTCTTTATAAGAACCATGTTAGAGTGTGAAAGGTGAGCCAATAGGAAGGCTCCACGTATGTATGGTTCTTATGGACCCTTTCTATTATATGATATTTTTTTCATGTATGTTTCACTGTGAAGCGTGAACCAATAAAAAATCACCACATACGTATATTTCACAATGTCAGACTCTACATATCCTCTGTTAGTCACCCCGAAGCGCAAACAATAAGAAAATCTCCACAGTTATACTATTTTCCCAATGTCAGTTGTTTAGTGGGTCCTTTTTGTTATTGCGAAGTGTGAGCCAATAAGAAAGCTCCAAGTTACTTCACAATTCGCAATATCATTCCTTTGAGAAAATACATGACATGCAACTTCAAACTTAAAACCATAACTTTATTACATCATTTTTGGTCGCAAAAAATCATAATGTATGTGAAAAAATGTGAAAAAATATTGTAACTAAAACATATGAATTAATGGGACTTGGATATGAAAAGACAAGAAATATCTATGGGAATACATGGAAAATTAAGAAAAGTGACATATTAAATCTACATCAGTTGTAAAAGCCATGAGTATTAGTAGGCAGTAGCTCAAAATCAAGTCATATATAATATATTAATCTAAAACCATCACTGTGATTATAGTTTATAATTTATGAGTGGGTTAATAAATAGTTTGTGGTGTCACACATTAAATTCTAATTATAGCAATATTCATTTCTCAAAAATCAAGACCAACTTCAAATACACTTTTCTATTTTGTTCATAGTTCACACGGGTTTTAATTAAATGCATAAGTGATAAATGTTTTGATCTTCTAGTCATGGTGAATTGTATATAAGGAAAGTTAGAACTAGTATAATTCACAAGTTGTATAAGCATTACCAATTTGAGCTCTCTCTCTCTCTCTCTCATCTCTGTTGTGTTGCTTAAGCTTTAGAGTTTCCCATTAAAATATGTTATTTTTGTTTACCCACTATGGCTAACATTCCAAGGAGCTTATTGCACAAAATATTTTATGCCAATGATGTTGAATTATAATTTTTCAATCATGTCTTAACCTTTCCTAATCCCATGGAGTCAATGGAGGATTTTTCTTCTGTTGACAGTGTCCATTTTGGTTTTCTTGCAAGGCTAGCTACTATTACCAATGTCTTTTAAATGTATTAATTCCTTATTCAGAATATTTTCCCCAAAGGATATTTTACTTTTGAGGATGGCCTAAAGCCTATCTAGAAAAACTTCCACCCAAATGTTATGTGGGTAGGAGGTGCAATCCCTTGACGTAGATTCTCTAAAAAAATCCATTTCTGAGTTGTCGAAGAAAGTAGGAAGATTGGAGTGAAAGGTGTGCAAGGTCATCAAATAGAGAACTATGACTGTGGCATTGCACTCGAGGGAGAAACTCTGAGTCACTATTTTTGGGGGGAAGGGGAAGATAACCCTTCCCCTATGGTGGAAAAATGATGCAAGACTGGCTTGCCATGCTGAAGGGAAGGATGAGATTCTAAACATTTTAACTAGCTCCCTTGTCCATCTCAAAGGATTTGATTGAAAAAGGGGATGTCTGTTCGTGCATCAGTCAAATTTTGTATGTACATATTTTAGGCCATGGATGATTACAAGGAATTTCATGAGGAAGGAAAAACTACTCTCTGAACCAGTCTCGAGTCCTCTTGCTCGTATGGAACTGTGAACAAGAATATTCTTCTATCTATTTTGTCAATTTGTTAAGTTTTTATGTCAAGATATTCATGTTGTTTCCTCCTACTATCCTATAGGATATTTATAGTACTTATAATTATACAGTTATATTGTACTTCTGTGTGTGTGTGTGTGTACTGTGTGAATGTGTGTGTGTGTGTGTGTATCTAAGTGTGTGTGTGTGTGTGTGTGTGTGTGTGTTTGTTTTTGTTTGTGTGTAAGTTTCAAGCATGAGGGCCCCAATAGATCCCTCTTCTATTATGCAAAAAAACAAAAAATAACATGTGAAACATAGAAACAATAACCTGTGAAGATGTGGGATCGCCTTCGAAGTCTATTATGTTATGAAACAAAACTCTCATACATTGTTCCATTGATCTTAATCAAATATATTGGTTCTTAATTTATTTGAATATTTAGATTTTTTTCATATCTTGGTCTCTATTGAGGCCTTTCTTGTTGTTACTATTTAGTTTTGTGACTTTTCGTAACATTTTATTATTAATAGAAGCATTTTCAATTTTAAAAAAACATTGAAAATACTCTGTTTTCTTGTCAATATTTGGAAAAATTCATTAGTATTATTAGTACTAGAATGTCAAGTGAGTGTCATTGAAACAAAGATAATTCATAAATTTTGTTTGAGAGAAAATTTGATAGAGTGTATTTGCTAAACTATTTTTTCTAAATAACACTAGATTTGTCATTTGATCTGGAACATTTTTAAATTTTTTACCATTTTCACAACAAAATTGATGGACGACATTACTACATTATCCACAAATACAAAAATTATTGTGAGTACATTCATCGTGATTTTTACAAGTTGTTTTTTGGGCTTCCTTAAAATTTTCCCTGATCAGCATAGCAAGAAAATTTGCACTGCTAAACAAAGGAATTCACACAGCAAGAAAATGTAATCTATGGAATAAAGGAATCAACAAAACAAAAAAATACAAACTGAGTAATATAGGAATCCACACAATAATAAAAATTCCACAAGAGATAGAAAGTCTACAGAATAAGGGAATTTAGATTAATTCTCAGATTTAAAGGAATTGGAAATCCTTAAAAAAGGTATAGAGTGATTAAGGAGAAGACACAAACCATGAAAAATATTTTGCAAGGAAACATGATGAAAAAAATTAAAGTTATAGCAAGTAAAAGTTAAGAATCCATGGAACAAGGAAATAATGTTTCGTGGAATGTTACAGAAAAATCTATAGAATAAATGAATGTAAGTTGTGATATAAGGAAAACAATTTGTGTGACAAAATTTTTATGTGGAACAAAGAGAATGGTCCACAAAACAAAGGATTCCATAGAACAAGGAAAAAATAGGTCGCAGAACAAGGGAGTCCATGGAACAATGAAAAACAAACTACAAGATAAAGGAAGTCTGCAGAAGAAAGCGAGATGTTCGTAGAAAAAAGAAAAAAGTCTGTAAGACAAAGGAAGTCCATGGAACAAAGTAATAGTTCCATGCAAAAAATGTAATATGTAGAACAAAGAATAAGGTCATACAACACAGGGAGTCCAGGGGAAAAAATAATAAGGCTTCAGAATACAAGGAGACCACGGAAAAAAACAAGAAGACTACGAAACATAGGGAGTCCACAGTAAAAAACAAGAAGGCCATAGAATAAAGGAACGTAAAAATTTCCACAAACCAAAGGAAACTCTGTGGATTAAAGATAAATCTTCACAACATACAAAAAACCACGCAAGACTTTGAAAATTAAGTAGAACTATGAATAAGTTGCATAAAACACAAATAAGCCACACAAGACTAAAACATTCATGTAAAACTACAAAAATGTGTACAAAAACTAAGAAAACCATGCAAGATAAAATAATTTGTTCAAGACTAAAAAATCCATAAAATACTACAAAAAATTTGCGCAAGACTACGAAAAAAGATGCATAAAACTAAAAAATCTATAGAAAACTAAAAATCCATGCAAGACTACGAAAAGACATGAAAAAATAGGAAAAATCCCTGAAATACTTTTAAAATATGTGGAAAAAGAAGATATGTTGTGAAACATTCAAATAGGCTGCGGAACATAGAAATGACCGTGAAAAATAGGAAAAGCTTAAGGAAGGATGTGGATGACCAAAAAAACAAATCCAATTACTATGAAGGATGTAGAAGGAAGATACATGATAAACACAAAATTTTTGATCTTCCACACTTAATTAAATGTTTTGAAACTTCCAAACTAATGAGGATATGGAAACTTACACCTATAGGTAATGAAAAAATTGTGAAGCATAGAATTAGACCTTCATAGGTTTTTGAAAACTTCAAGTTATCTTCTTCAATCTTGTTGGTGCTCATAATTTTTCATGATAAATCCAGGCACCATTTGTAAATTTTCTTATTGGTCTAGGTCAGTTCCTAGTTTGGATTTGTGTTATTTTTTGAATCTTCAAGAACAAGTATAAGTGGTCTATGTCATGTTTCATTCTTATGATTTTACCTTGTGAGGACCATCTTTGATCTTGACGGTGCAAAGAATATAATAGTTGACATCCCTAGATTAATGATGAAATACTTATTTGTATGCAAGATTAAAAAAATTATGCATATGTAAGATAGATGTTTCTTCCCAAAGTCTATAAAATAATATATTCCAAGAAGCTCAAAGGCCACATAGAAAATGAGCATAAAATTTTGAACTCCTTATATGCTTATGATTGTGTAAAATGTAAATTGTTTCCCGGCCCTGAGGTCCCAGTAAAAAGGTTATGTAGCTAATAATGGGAAGTTAGGATGAAAAAATCAAACCACACATCACGTTTCTTCATGAGTGTAACTTGCAAAATTAACTCTGAATCCTGAAAATATGTTCTATATCAACAAAGCATGTGGCATGAAACCATGAGTGGAGGAGGAAACACATTTTGCATTTTACAAGTTTGTGTGTGTGCTTCCTTATAATATGTTCCTGAGGCCTATCAAAAAAATGAGGTGGATCATAAATGTACTAGTTGCACATGAAATAGGTATGTAGAGGTGGGAAAGTTAGCAGGGAATGACCCATGTGGAAAACTTATACAGGTAATAAAACATGAAAATCTTGCAACCGTTAAAAAGAGAGGAAAACTGTTAATTACGAAGAAGTTTCTACAAATGCAATATTCAGAATTAATGCAAGGATATGAAGGTAATTAATATGAGAACTTGATATAAACATTCACTTCACATTCAAAATCTCAAAAAAATTTAAGTGTCGAAGCATCCTTAACGAAAACTAAAGTAGAAGGTGTATTCGAAAAATAAGATGAGAATTACAATGTTTTTCAAGAAAAATTTGGGGTGGTCTCCAAGTCCAAAGTAGAAATTAGATCCTAAGTTAAATGGGTAAGTGAACTAGTTGTCTTGTCCATGTGAATTTTTAAGGTAAATCTCAAGTTTTTTTTTTTTGTGAGAAAGTGGAGGATTTTTGAAAGGAAGTCATATTTGTTAGTGCTTTTTTTGATCTTTCCCTTCTATTCTAAGTGTTCCTTTAAAATTTTCCATGATTGGTTCGACAAAATTAAAAACATGTATGCTTAAAGAATGAAATCTTGTTGAATAAAATAAATCTCATGTTTGAGTTGTGAATCCCATTTAAATCCTCTTTTTCACTCAAGGAATGTGGTAACCATGTCATCTTTGAGTGATCCGTGTGAAAAAAAATCACTGATTTATCATATTAAACCAAGAAAATCCCATCTATATATCATCATGTGATCTTCAGTGCATATTGTCATATTTTCCTATCGAATGTCTGAAAAACACGTGGCGTAACTCCATTAGTTGCACTATAGCAGGCATTTATTTGCAAAAATTACATAATTCACATAGTAACTACAGATTGTAAAACAAGCTCCAAAGCCCGACGATATTCCCATGAATATTCATGTCAAATAATGCAAAAGGAAAAGTTGACCCTGCTTGAAAGGAATACATGTCAAAATGGGATAGGAGCGGGGAATCATGTTGATATTACACTTTTTCATTAGTAAGCCGATGGAGTGCAAAATGTAAATAAACCACTGAGGCCCGCCAGGGACACATGTCATGTTCTCAGTAAAATTCAAGAGGTTGGGTTTTGGGTCAAATCTATAAATTTGCACTCATTTGAAAAGTAATGCAAAAATGCAAAAAGACTCCATGATCCCGCAAAGCCCCAGATCAAGCCATGTGGATGGTCTACATTCAAACAAAAGAAGTAAGATTGATGGTCAAGATGTGACACATTTATGGCTACCACCATTAATGTGTTTTTACATGAATCAAGGAAGATTTTTTAGAATTTTTAAACATTTTGAATTTTTACCATTGCATGTAAAGATCTGATGCCCTAGCCACAAGATAATTTATGAAGTAAAGAAGGAAAATCGACTGCGAAATGGTGGAATTGAGATAAAAGAGTTTGAAACATGATTGCGGAAAGTAGAATTCACAAAGTGTGTGGAAAAAACTAAGTAAGTCATGTTGTATCCTTGTACTCTTGTCAATTAATTTGTGAATTCTAAAGCAATTAGGGGAAACAAGTTGAAAGAAGCAAAATGAAGATTTTGGATTTGGGTTTTCAAGTTTCTTCTAGTATCACCAGTGACCTGGATAATGTAATGGATAAAAATTTATTAGACATGGATTTGGGGGATTTTTTTTAGGAGACTTTGTGCCCAGAAAAGAAGCCAATGGATGGTAGCAATCAGTGACAATCCATATTTCTTTGGAAGCTTCTTTCCCACCTTCAATCCATGCTCTTGAATTAGTCTATTTGTGCACTTAAAATTATGACCCTGAGAAAATGGAAGTGTTAGATGGAAGTGGTGAAAGGGTCATTAATTTAACACATGGTGCTTTTAATACCATATTGGGGTTACCACAAGTAAATCAACCAGTAGTTGTAACTGTTGAAAGTGCACAAAAAATTTATGATGCAAAACATGATGACTATGCCCAGGTATTGAATTCCCAATGGCTAAAGGAGAGAAAATAATTTGCCAAGAGGCTTCCTAAGAAATTAACCCAAGCCCTGTTCATCGAGGAGGTTGAAGATCTTATTATTTTGTTAAGAAGAATGGTTGGTTGGAGGGGTCCAACAACTTGCAGGAATGGATGTGCCCTTTTATTTGGGGTATTTTGGAAAAGAAAGGAAATTTTTGTTGGGGAAGTCTTATATCAGCTTCAATTCATTCCCAGTTGATGACAATTGTAATAAAGATTAGAGCAAGGTAATAAAATTGACATCCAGTTCTCAATGATGTCTTATTTCATTTACAATATTGCATGCTTTAAGTCATTCCCAGTCTTCCACTAAAAGCCAACTTTGAAACCCATAGATTTTATGATGTATACACACAATTAAGGTTGGAAAATTGGAAGGGGAATGTACGAAAAGTAAATGATGCCTTCATTTCCCCAATTTCCTATCTTTTTAAGCCTAAATGGGAGCAATATAGACTATCTACTAAGGAAAGGGATATAATTTTGGAATATAGTTGTCTTTTTACCCAATACATAGTTTTTTACATATCTTAGAGTGAGTGGATTTGAAGGAAGGCCTTATAAATTACCAAGTTATGTTGATGATAAGTGGGTTATAATGGAGCTTTCAAGGCAGATTGTCCATGTGCACAATAAAATATCAAGAAGGCATTAAACCAATATAAATTTTCCTCTCCAACTTGGGAGATATTTTTTTCAAATAGTGGTAAAGCTAGGATGAATGGATGGGGAAATGGAGAAATGCCAAATGGATAAGTTTACTCCAAGGCCTAACTTTGATATTCAATGGGTTATTACTTCTGGTGAGCATGAGCCTCATTTCAAGGATTATTGGATGAACTATGTTGATGAAGAAGAGGTTAGGAAAAGGGATTTCTCCAGGATGACCTTAAGGAAAATAATTGAATTCAAAATTGCTTTGATTCACCAAGGAATAGAGGATGACACAAATGTGGTAAGACAATTTTATCTTGAACAAAATTTAGAATCAAAATTATTACTCATGTAGATTGGAACACATAGGAATCAATTGATCCCCACAAAATAATTTTTGATGTTATGATAAGAACTTTAACCTGGTTAGTTTGAAAGGGTTTTGATTTTTCTTTAAAAAATATAAGAGTATTGAAGCAGTTTAGGGACCTGAATGTTTTTAAAGAGGAACTCCCTCCTTTGAGAGAAGGACCTGATACTTTAGACCCTTTGAATGGTCAAGCCCCTTAATTTCCCAAGGGAAACCCACCACAAAAACATTTGATGAATGGACTGATGCAAAGAGTAAAAATGGAACATCAAAGACTAATTTAGTTCAAAAGGAATAAGATATGCTTTTATGGGTAATGCAAGATTCCCCTATCACTATAGTAATGTCATTGCAATCAAAAGGAACTGGTGTAACCAAGCCAAGGAATCCTTCAGTGACAATACCAAGGACATCAAGCACATCTAGTAAGATGAGGGGAACTTTGCATAATGTTGATCCAACTCTTATAGTTCAGAATGCTAAAGGAAGAGAGGGTCCAAAACTCAAACACTTTGAAAGGGCATCAAAAAGGCCCAAAGTGATATTTCCTTTGGTGAGGGATGTTGGTATTTAGCTAGAGAAGGTGAGCATAGTGCAAGGAATAAGCATAAGAGAAAGGATCCTGAGGTAATTGACCCTCCTATCTTGATTGAAATTCATAAAAAGGTTATTACTGAATTAGCCCATATAACCATGCCATCATAGGATCCTAAAGGTATTCATTCTCATATTTTTAAACAAACACTTATTATGGCTCCATTTGCATTTCCAATTGGAATAGTTGTAGGGATGATTCAAGGTGCCCAAATATCTAACCAATCAGGTGGTGTTGCAACAAGTTCAAATACAAAAGAGATCTAGTTATAGTGCAGCTTGGTATGAAAGATGACATCAAGACAAGAGTTTGCCACAAAGGCAACCACAAAAGCAGATTGAAATAATTAGTGTGGAGGACATTAGGGATAGTCCTTACTTTGAGATCAAGGATGTAAAAAGTGAATTTAATACAAAATAAGGTGTAAGTGTCTCTTTTAAGGATATATAGATGTCAGGTATTTTTCATCATCCAAACATTGAAATGGGGGGCCAACCCCAAAATACCCAAATGGAAAATTTATCCCTTCCTGTGAAGGGAAAATGAAATCATTCAAGAATATCTATGGATCCATAATCTACCCCAAGATATCACTCTCATTTACAATTCAAACCATCTAAAAGTGTAGACAAGAAACAAGAAAGTGAAGAAGTTCAAACTACACTGGCCCCATGGAAAAAGGGCACAACTGAATTTGTGAAAGATACAAGTACCCCTGTCAAGGGTAGTGTTGTATAGTAGGTACATAAGTTAATGATGAAAGAAAATATCAAGGTTCAATTTCCCAACCCCACTCAGCAAGATCAACAAGAAGAAGACCTGCAAAGAAGAACAAGGGTGAGGAAAAATACCAGATGGAGGTGCCTACTACAAAATCACTTTTGGAAAGTTTCATAAACAACAAGGAGAAAATTGAAACTCTAATCCCTGAAAAAGAAGCTCCAAAAGAAACAGAGAAAGTATTTTCTACCACATAAAATGATATAGAGGAAAAAATAAGAAAGAAGGCCACTATTAAAAAATATTTAATAAAAAGTGTAAGTGTGGTGGTTACCCCTTACTGAGAGCTTGAAGGAAACAATAAGTACACCTATTGGTACAATGGAAAGTAAGGGTCAAGAGGAGAAATTAGTGACTAATAAAAAATTGGAAAACATCAAACAACTTCAAACCAAAGACCAAAGTGAAGGACAATAAAAATGGAGACATCTGATAACACAAAGTAGATAGTAAGAGTGGATGTGCCACATACAGAAACACCAATACCCCAGAATACTCAAGAAGCATCCACAACAATGGTATTTTTTCCCAGACTGCAAACATCACACCAACAAGAGTAAAATTTTGTAATTCTCCCATGGATGACAGGTTAGGAGGATTTCTTCAAGAGAAAGAAAAAGGGAAAAGAGGTTACCAAGGAGGAGTCTTAGACATTACCAGCATTGATTTCCCAAAACCCACAAAGGATTCAAAGAAGGCAAGAGTTATAACTCAAACACATATTTATAAGAAAGGGTTTTAAAACTATGGAAATTACAACTCCTCACCTAGGGATCTCAAGAGATAAAATTACAGTCAGTGACTATGACATCAAGCAGATCCAGTTGGGTAATACCTACAAGGTAAATCCTTAAGAAAGACATAACAGTAGTAGTTGAGGGTATTTTCCAAAGAGTTGATGAAGATAAGGTAAGAAAAAGATCAATAAAATACCAAGTAAAAGCTTTAACTTCATTCTTGCAGCAGTTAGTGGGGTCATTAGGGGAAAATCAAGAAACTACTACTACTATCTCTCCAGAGGTTATGAGAAGCATAGAAAAGGATACCAAAAAGGTCAAGGTTGTTGATAGATATGATTGAGGACTTGTCTGAAAAAGGGAAGAAGATTTTTGAGAAAGCAAAAAATAGGTATGGAGAACTTACCACCAATATCAGTGATATTAGTGATTTGCTTGAACAATGTGAAAATGAGTTGTTCTAATTTGAAGGGATTCTTACCTTGTTAAACCTTATCAACCAGCGTGATGAGAATATATTTGAAAAAGAGGGAATCATAGCCACTAAATAAAATGGGAACTCAATATTGTTATGGAATAATTTGTCCAAAATCTAGGATAGAGGTTCTGAATCAAGTCAAAGAAAATATGGATACAAAAATATAATGGATTAAGAAAAGCATTGACGCCATAGACCAAAATTGGAGGACATGGTATTTGATAAAAACAAAACTATTTATGGTGACTTGAATATTTATTTTCTATTCCACTCCTTTGAAAAATACATCCATGAGAATAGCTATTCATATGATATTATCAAGAGGTTGATTTCTGTAGAGAACAAAATTGCATAGTTGATAAAAAAAATTGAGGGAATATAAGCGAAGAATGGACATGTGTGTGGATGCACTGAACCAGGAGACTTTGATATTCCAACACCACTAAGTACCAAATGAAGATGATATAAGGTGGTTGTTCCAGAGGTATGATGGATATAGGAAGAGACAACCAGATGAAGAAGAAGATGACAAAGATGAAGATGTGACCATGTTCACTAGTGAACAAGCTTAGGATTTTTTTTCTTAACAAACTCTCATATTTTCATAATTGATACTCTTGTTTTATAATAGTTGAACATTACTTTGAATTATTGATTTCAAGTATGAATGTAACATGATACAATACAATATACTTTTATGTTGCTTTAATAGGATTCTAAATCTATTATGAAGCATGTGAGTTATTGTAACAATTTGAATTTTATGTATTGATGAAAAAGAAAAATGGGGTCCTATAGGGGCCCCAGCCCATAGAAATGTTACATACATCCTTTTGAATTACATCAAAAAGAAACTAGAGAAAAAGACACCTAATCATCTTCCACTACCAAAAAATCCTCACTGAAAGGAGGAATTTTGTCTAGAAGCTTATTTCTTCCTTGGAACAAACTCCTCTGACCCAACAACCATCTGTGCAAATAGAAATTCCCATGCCAAAGTGTGAGACATCCCCATAGACATGAGCTTCTCAATATCCATCCTAGGGCCATCCAAGATACTCATCAATTCCATCTTCTTCTGATAAGAAGAGACCCAATTTAGGAGATCTAGGCCACCTATGGGAAATGCTTTCCTCCCTTTTGCTTTGTAGACAGAGGGCTGAGTAGGAACAATTGACATAGCTAGAAGTGCAAGTACAGTGGTCCTTGAAGTTGGATAAGTGAAGATATTTGGAAACTGGATTCACCCTTGTATTTTTACATAACAAATGGTGACACTTCAGGATGTTGAGATGGTGGATATTTTGTTGGCCTTTTCTCTAAATAAGAAACATGTTGTTCCAACTCATTCACCTTGTGAAAAAGAGTAGGAATAATGTCTATAAAAACCCATTGACCAAGCTCATAATATTCTTAAGGAATCTCCTTCATAGTGAACTCTTCATTACATATGAAAGGGCATATTTTTTCAATTACACCTTTCATAAATGGTTTTCTCTTGAGCAAGAATTGCTTCAGTACCCTGAGAGTCTTTTGATGCTCCCACATGAAAAGGTGAAAGTAAATCATTTAGAAGGAAAAAAATATGGGATTGATTCTGATGAGCCTTCAAATAAAAGACACATGAACAACTTGGGTTGTCAATGGCCCATTATAGTCCTTCGGATATATAACTCCAAATAACATCCTCACATATGCTTCATTTGGGCCCTATAAATTAAAAACTGAGTTCAAATCCTCAGAGGATATTTCCTTCAAATATGGATGTTAATGTCACTCCCACCATGTTGCACACAGAGAAATCCACTTGAATATTTTTCACACTCAAAATGAAGGGATGTAAAATTTGTAGGAGAAGTGATGGAAATTTATAGTAAAAATAAAGTTGGTGAGTTAATCTAGGCAAATCATGACGAAATTGATCATTGAGATTGCTTTGTTGCATACTTGCATGAAGGAGATAAGTGCATGAAATAATGACTGATATCATATGAAATGAATAGGAAATTAGCTCTGATATGATATAAAACATGAAAAGTAATCATCTTAGAAAGGATATATAACAATGATTTTATTGTTTTGAGGCAAATCTCCCAAAAGGAGAGAATGATTAAACATCAAATCAAATCATTAGAGGATGTTCAAAAATTTGCCATTCAAAATGTCTCTCGACTTACCTAAAAAAGAAATAATTAAACAAATGATACCAAAAGGGTGACATGGCATCCCATGTCATTCTAGGAGAGTGAAAAATATAAATCATTTGTAATTCCTCCACATGACATCCAACGAAATTAGATTATTTTCAAAGGAATGATAGTAGATCAAATTGTGTGCCAAAAAGAGGAATATTCTTTTACAAGATTCACATTTTTTTTGGGGAAAAGGCAAAGGTGGGAGATTAGAGAGAGAGAGAGAGAGAGAGAGAGAGAGAGTTGTATATATACGAGAGGAATGTTCTCGTATCAAAGGGGGGTTAAATTTTTCTAAATTCTTAGAGAAAACAAGAGAAAAATCAATTGTACTTTTCTTAAAGAATCTGAATCAAACCAAGAGACCTATGAGTTATTTTATTTATTCCTGAACCTTCTCATGCTAAGATGATTGCAAGTGTATAGTCATTGGAAAGCATTGAGGCCATAGGATTTATGGCCCCTTGTTGAGAAATTTGAATTTCTTGAAATTAACTATGTGTTTTCTCCTTAGTAATGTTATCTTTTTTCCTAAGGTAAAATCTTTTGAATCAACTACTTGTCTTCCCTGTTGCAATCTTATGTTGATAGTTTTTATAAAATACACTAAATATTTTCTTAATTAGTGGCATTTTGGAAACTGTAATTGCAATATAGATAGAGCTTTCTTTCTCTGGTGTGATAAACAATTTTAAATTCATATTTCCTCAGTTTGGTTGAGAAGATATCTAGTAATGCCCCGTTCAATGTTTCCTAGTCCCTGACCTGCCGACCCTGTTACTAATCCTGGGAGACTTGTGTGCGTGGGCTCTCGTTGACCATTGTTGACCTTGTCCTGGTCTCAGTGATGTGTTAGCACCTTTCCTCTCCTTGCTCTCTCGAGTCGTTATCGACACCTTTGTGTGGGGACTGTGTAATGTCCTGTTCGTTGACCTAATTGAAGGAGGACCTTGTTGTCGCCTGGTAAAGCTGGGCCGATAGTCATTATCAATGTGAATAGTGATTACATTTATATATTTATAATATATAATGATAATAATGTTATTTTAATTTAATTGACGATTGGCCTCTATTTGATAGTATTATTGTTTACCTTTTTGTTGAGCGGGTATGTCAGTCTTTATAGTATGATTAATAATCATTTTAAGTGGTAATAATAATAATAAGTAAATAATAATAATAATAATGATAACAATATTAGTATTTTAATTATCGATGGATGATAACTTCTTTAGTTGATCGTCGATGTGTTACCAATTTTATTGTTGATTATCGATAATTGATTTTATTCATTTGGATTGGTCGCCTCGTTCCACATGAGAAGACAGTCTCTTGTTGTGACGCCACGGTCGGTCTGTGTCTTGCATTCAGTTTCGAATGCCTCTGGGACAGAAGGGGAGTCTTGTTCGTCTCGCATGTGTGGGTTGTTGTACGCAAAGGAAATTTTAAAATAAATAAATAAATAAAATAATAATAAAAATAAAAATAAAATAAAAGAACTAAAATTTAAAATAATCATGTTTGTGGGGGCGGATTAGGGCAAAAGTGGAGAAGGGCAGAAAAAGCTCCAAAAACTTTGCGCTAGGGTTTGTTCGCTGCATTTTGCAATGGGTGGTTGGCTTGGGGTGCATGATCTATACACAAAAAAATGAGTTTGTTGAAATGGCCTTGGAAATTTTCATGCAAATGCTTTGATTCAATGCAAAGCCAAACTCCACAAACGTTTCAACATGCGCCCAGGCCGCGCCTCACTACCCGCATGGAAAACCAATGCAAAAATGAGAGAGGTTTTGTTGCTGTCCAGATGTTCTGGGTTTTGTAACGCGGCCAGCACCCTTCCAACCCGCGCTCAGGCCTGCGTGGGCTCCCATCGAAGTCAAAAACGCAGAGGATCTTTGCCAGATGTTGTTGTTGCAAGTGCCCTAGTCGATTTATTTGTAAAAACGTGTATGCATGTGAATAGTTCGACTAAAGGCGTGGGAATGTAGTTCCATGGACAGCAATGATTTCGGGATATGCACAAATGCGTTTGTTGAAAAGGCCTTTGAAACTTCCAAGAAAATGTATTTAGTGCCCAATTTGGCACGTATGTAAAATGTGAAGGCATACACAACTCAAGTGAACTGTTTGACAAAATACCTGATTTTCAGATATGTGGCCTCCTAGGACTGCAATGATAGCAGGATATGCAAAAAAAAGGTATGCAAAAAAAATGGGTCTGTTAAAAAAGGCACATAAACTGTTTAATAGAATGCCTCAAAGAAATGTTGTCTCATGGAATGCCATGATGGCAGCATATGCACAAAATGGATGTGTAAAAAGGCCTGTGATTTGTTTGACAGAATGCCTCAAAGAGATGTGGTCTTATGGAACATACCCTGACCTTGTAAGCTTCATTTTTGTTTAATTAGCTTTTAGCCATGTAGGTTCAGTGCATGAGGGTTGTAAATACTTCGATGGCATGAGTGCCTCTTGTAGAATCATGCCTAGAATTAATCATTATGTTTTCTGGTTTTTGATGAGCACATGAGAATGTGCAAAAATGTGGAAGGGCATGCTTAAGGCATGTGAAGTGTTTGACTAAATGCCTTCAAAAAAAAATTTATGGGCAGCAATCATGGTCTAATGGTTGCAAGATTTGAGGCTAATGCACAAAAGGAGGAAGATCTCATCCTATCCAAATCCTCAGCAATGTGAAACCATTTGATCATTCAGAAGTGGTGGGCATCCAAAACCATCAGGAGGAATGTGATCAAAGCAAATGTTTTTGTTTGCAATTACAACTTCCCTGGTAGACGTGTATGCAAAATGGTGGAGCTGAGGACGCTCGTGGACTGGTTGACGAAGTGCCCAAGCAAGAGACTGAACCCAAGCCTGCGGCTTCGACCGACTTCGTTCTCCAGGCATGGTTCTTCTTCCCTTACCTCTCATAATTCTCATGTTTTAGTTCTCTTTTGCAACTAAATAGAATTTTAAATTATTAGATTTTTAATACAGTTAAATGTCCCCTTCAACTCATTGCAAAACAATAAAGTGTCGTGTCACAACTCTCGAAGCCATTATAACTCGCCTACTTTAAACCATGAACTATCACCCTCGCTTCGAGATGATCTAGAAAACTCTTACCCTTCTTGATCGCTCCAATATCGTTTTATCGACCAGACGAATTTGACTGCCAATTGATAAAGTTGACATTCTCCTTGATTTAAATAGTTAAATTTTGTAATTTTCGGAGACTCACTAAGTACCCTTCGCAACTCTGGAAACGAGATGTGAAGTTTCATTCGTGTACCTTGGTATACAAGGAGTCACCTTGATTTTTGGTTTGACCCGAAACGATCATATGACATCCTTTTGACGCCCTTATAGGAGCCCTGTTACACCGGTTTACAACAGTAGAGAGTTGTTAAAACTAGAAAGTTGGTTCGTTTGGGACCACCATTTGAAACCCGGAAAGAGAAATCACGTTCCGTCTTCGCAAACCTCTAGCGTTTATACTAGACAAATGCATGGAACATTCAGTATAGGAAAGAGCACTTTTCGGATAGTTTGGCGAAGCCATTTTGTAGGCCTCCGGTCGCAGTTTGACGAGGTCAAACTGGTCCAATTTCGTCTTGTCGCTCCAGAAAACTTGTCGCCGTTTGAAAATGGTTTACTAGTTCTCAGTCCCGTCGACTCTGATGAATTCTCCTTATATAGGGGAACTAGTAGGAGATGTCTCGTTGCGTGCTTCTCCATCGAACGTCAGTTTTGGATGCATGTTTTCTGGGCCCTCGAGCTAACTTTTGTCATTTTACAACTGGTGAACTATGACCAGTGGCCCCGGAAAACTAGCCGCTAAACGCAAACCGTTCGCTCTTTTTCAATTCCGTCAGTTGCTATGAATTCTTGGTATATCTGGGGACACGTAGAAAGTTAATCGTGGTGTGCGTGCTCATCGGAAGATAACCTTTGGAAGCAGTTTCTTAGCCTCCGAGCCCGTTTTGTACGTTTTGTAGCTAGTGAGAAAATGTAAAAGTAGAAAGTTGCGGACCTCGTAGGGTTGCCAAATCACCCTGAAAATGTTTAAACACACGTAAATAACTGTTTAAAACACTATAATGAAACTTGTTGTGTGTATTAGAACTTTTGACAAAACGATGTTTTCTCTCTCTTCCTTTCTCTTTCTCTCTCCTGGGTTACAAAATGAAGAAAAATGAAATGCAATGAACACATGTTTCTAGACCTTTTTTTTCGATTGCAAATTGTAATTATTGTCATATGTAAATGGGAAAATGAAAAAATGATACTTATGATTGATTAGGGTGGATGCCATGCCAGCGATTTATCGCTGATATCATGCTCACGTGGGTTTTGCAGGATGGAAGAATGACGACGAAAAAGGCGATGTGTAATTTAATTATTATTATTGTAATTTTTATAGGTCATTGTAAAATGAATAACTGTCTAATGTAGTCTCTTGTTACAGAAAAGTTATAATTGAAATTTGTTAATATGCATGAGATGCTAGTTTTAGGGATACTTAGGAAATGTGCATCTAATCACCAGTTCAATTTGATTTTTAGTTGTGTATGGCAAAAAAAAAGGGGTTTGATTTATATATAGTAAATTGAAATTGAAGTTAATATATTGTAGTATTTTCTCAGTATTCAATAAACGATTAAATTAATTTACTGGGTTATCTTCTTACCTTGCAAACATAGTAAAGAGTTATAATGGGAACACTCAACCTTAATAAAATATTCGTGCATAGCTTTCCTGCATGTGTGATTTCTTTTTACCATATAAGAAATTTAAAACCGTAGAACGACCTTAAACTTTGCACTCGATGAGACCTCCTAGGTTAGGTAAATAAAACCCCTAATCGAAGTTTACCGTCATAGTCATTAGGTTTAGCGACATTGTCGTGAACCCATATTTTAGGAATGACATGGTCCAACCTACCCAGAGTATGCGGTTTCCTTCTAGTTTTGGTAATCGCGAGAAGAATGTCCTCTCTTCAGGTCCGACACCAGGTTGAGTGTTGAAGACCGCCTTAGAAGTCACCTTATGAGTCATTGTTCGAAGGAACGATTCAGCGGTGCTACCTTGGTTTCTATCAAAATAACATCTTGGTATTTTCTTGAACGTGGTTCATGTATAGTTACAATTCTTCCGGTCATGTACCCCTTCAAGATGTTAGTCAAATACTTATGTAACTCCTGATTTCAAAACAACGCTAAGAACGAGATCTTAGTGCGATGTAAGAGCATATTATATAAATGTTGCACACGAGATTGGAGATTAGGATTAAGGTCAATCTTGGAGTCCTTATAACTTAATTAAACTTTATCATGCGTTTTAAAGAATATAAGTTACCTTGGTGCGACCAAACTTTGAGAAAACAAAAGATATGTATGTATATATATATATATATATAAATCTTATAGGAATTCAATAAGTTTTCAAATTATAATAACAATGGTAGGGAAATAAATATAGTGTGAATCGAGAAATATTTTTGGTGAAAAGCTGCCCTGTATCTAAATCTCCGTCAAATCCTTTTATTGCGTTTTGGACATCAAGTCACTTTTGCTTGAGTGTAAGGGTAAAACTGTAGACATCAAATAAACGTTGGAGAAGAATATTTTTACATAATAATAAGATAATTAAGTATCTTGTATGCAATTTGATTTATGCCAAATATGTATGTCAGTTATGGAAATTTATATAAAGTACAAGAAGCCAACTTGAGAAGGTCGAATTGTATTTTCAACCGCGGAATAAGCTTAAGAAAATGTAGGTGGACAAACGAGAAAATTTATCCTTGCTCGTAATGTCCTTGGAATGTTAACTTTAACCAAAAATACATTTAAGGAAATGATGTGTTGTGGGTTCGCCATTCCTGAAGCCATGTTCTTGTGGTTGGGTCTTTACTAGTAACCTTCCATTGGGAAAAGTGTAGCGTCAGCATGCCTACGTCATTTTCGTGTGTCTATGTGAGTCGATGATTTTTGTGATTGTCGTATGCGAGTCGAGTTCTGTACTTGAAGCCCATGTTGTGTTGTGTGTAGTGAGCAATGTAAGTCAAAAAAAAATTATCCTGGTATTTTACTGTTGTATTTGTGTGTGTAAAGTGTGCTATTTTCATAAATACGAAGATATATCAACCTATGGAAATGTATGAAGTATGTTTAGATGCAAATATATGATCTAGACTCGATCCCTTGTCGAAATTTTCTAAAAATGAGCTTAATCAGAATTCATTTGGTCGATATTTTCCTAGTTTAAGGAATTTTTCCATTAAATTTGAATTTTCTAGGGGTTAAATATTGGTAAAGGATAGCAATATTTTCCAATATTTGATGAAATTTATTATGAAGCTTCAGTTGGCAAGTTTTTCTGAAATGATTTACACATCTAAGGTACAAGACCTTAGTGGCAATTCCATGTTTCTCATAAAAATATGGTAAATACTAGCATCTTTAATTTTCATTCACTGTAATCCATTCATCAATATTTGTAAAGCTAGAAGGAAGAAGTTAGTCCTTTAAGATACATCATATTAGAAGGTTGTTTCTAGAGTTGGGAAGGAAAAATACAGTAAGGAAGACAAGTTCAGAAGGCATTTGGGTGATCAAATAGACGCAAAGAAAAGGTGATTTCTGCCTCTTATTGTAAGTTGATCAACCTTTGGTAGAAGATCACTATTTAAGTACCTTGAGATGGTTCTAGTATCAAGAAGTATAAGTGCACAAATTTGTATACTCCAATCTTTGAGGAGGGTCCTTCATCTTCAAGTGATCTGGGTATTATTCATTTCCCTTCTTTGTTGAGTAAGGGATAATATGAGTATTTTGTGAGACATAGAGTAATTAAATGATCATGTAATTTGAATATTTTAGTCCATAACCTTAAAAACCTCTAGATGTCCCTAACATTTATAATCCTTCTGTATTGCAATAGTTCATCAATTAAAATCATGGCCCAACCTCTTCCTAGACTCCCCTTTATTATGAATGTGTACTTTCCTATAGATTTAAAGTGTATGGAGGGTTATCCTAATGCAATACCCACATGAGATAAGAACTAGATCTCCTAAATTCGAAGGGTAATAATTCCATTAGTGGCGATCAACACCTCAAGGATCTTCTATAATACAATGGAAGACTTCAAAAATTAGTATGATGATGTATATGTAAAGTCATTTATACATAGTTTAGAATAAGATTCCTGCAGATTGGTACAAGTCACCACTAGATAAATCTATTAATTCATTAAAAGAGATGAAAAATTCATTTAAATAACAGTATGGTGATAAACTTGATCCAAGGTTCTCCTCACAGAATTTGAGAACATAAAAAATAATCCTAATGAACCTGTCCAGGATTTTAATACCAAATTTAGCAAGACCTTGACCAAATTTGCTGTAAATTTGAGGCCAAGTGATTATTCAATCCCAATCAAATATTTAGATGCTTTTGTAAAAAAGGTATCCTATTACTTAAGAGATAAAAATCCTAGGTCCTTGAGACAAGACTTTGTTATGGCTATGCAAGTAGAAAATAACATCAAGGTAGTTGGAAATCCTCCTAAAAAGGGAGGGAGTCAAGTTGATCAACCTAGAAAATCCCTAGGCAAGTAAAGCAGTAGATCTGAAAGAGGAGTTCAAAACTCTAGCAGGATAAGTAAAGGAAAATTCATATAAAGTTGCTAAGTGCATAGAAAGGGCTAGGTCAAAGCTTTTCAGGCCCAACACTAACCTCAAGGGTAGAACAGATTTGGTAATCATCCTAGGGGTGACCATAGAATAGATGATAGAGGGAAATGAACCATGGGGTTAAGAAACAAGAAATAACCCCCAAGGGAAAATAAGTTGGTTCCTGATCAATTAATTGTTGGAGTATCTATGGTAGAGGAGTATCATGTTATTGAGTGGTGTGATAAGTGCTTTCTACGACACTCCCCATGTGATCTCAATGTGGAAAGTGAAGAGGTTGATGATGATGCCACCTTTGTGATGTGTGCATGATGGAATGCTCCGATGGTCCACAAAAAGGAACTACTTCTACTGAATTGCTGAGTGTCAAGACTGGAATGTTTTTGGATTACATACACTGGGTATCCTTTATCCCTTCTACTAGTAGTCTTGATGTTTATATGGTTCATGCCTTTGAGTTTCCTAACCATGAATTTGAATATTTGAGGGCATTAATGATCAAAAAAATATTATGGTGGTATTCCTTCTAAGGAGGATAGGTAGCTCCTAATGAATGGAGTAGTGGCCTAAGAAAAAAATATAATCTAAGAAACAAGACGGTCAAAGGAACAGAGCCATTACCAACACTAAAAAATCCTATCCTCACTAATATCCCCAAGGCTACCCCTAAGAAAGATTTACCAAACAAATACCCAATAATTGCTAACAAATCTAGTCCCCCTACCTCTTCTCAAGCTATAGAAAACCACATACCACCAGAAAAGACAATCATCCTACTTCCTAGTGTAGTCTTACCTAAGTATACCCCTTGTGATATGGCTCAAATTTTGAGTCAGATCAAGGTTACTATGCCAATTTTTGAGTTGCTCAGGATTCCACAAAAGAAGAACATTCAAATACTTAGGATTCAAGGAGGAGTTGGTGGCCATAGGTAAGGATATTAACAATGTGGATCTTCCACTTATTATTACAGAATTATAATTGCCCCAAGAAATGGAAATTATGGGGAAATCACTTGAGATATATTTATGCACTTGTTTGGTAGAGTCTCAACTTAATGTGGATCCATTTTTTACTACTTTGATCATCAAAGATAGACTTGTCGACAATTGTATGTTTGATTCAGGAGCTTCATGTAATGTAATTCCTCTTGAATTTATGAATGAATTAGACATCAAAGTGACAATTTTATTTGGAAAATTCTAGGCCATGGATTCAAGAGAGGTGTCAGTGACAGGATATGTAAAAGGTTTAGTAGTGCAGTTAGTAGCTTATCCTAGTAAATACTTGACTATGAATGTGGTCATTGTTGATTTCCCTGCTAAATGGGGTATGTTGATATCTAGAAAATGGGCTGCAAGTGTTGGAGGAAGTGTGTAAATGGACATGTCCTATGCTACTATAGCTATGGAAGGAAATTTTGTGAAGTTGTACGAAGAAAATAAAATGCTACACTTTATTGAGGACCCAAACAATGCTTCCTATGGAGTGTTGTTTGCTGATGTGGATGCTGATAATTTTGTTAGATATGTAGACTTCAAAGACCACAACATAAATGAGATTCCATGCTTGGAACAAGTTGGTGCCCCTTGGACTATGATGTTTGATGGAGCATGCTACAATATGGGTAATGGGGATAGTGTGGTGCTTATATCCCCAAACAAGGAAACATTCAGTTTCTCATTCAAGCTAAAATTTGAATGTACCAATAATATTGCAGAATATGAAGCAATGCTACTAGGTTTGATAATTGCATGGAGGTATGGAATAAAGGACATAATTGTTAAATGAGATTCTAAGTTGGTGGTAAAACAAGTCATAAAATTGTATGCAACAAATAACCAAAGGATGAAGTAGTATAAGCATGTAGTGTGGGACTTCATTGAGATGTTTGATTCCTTCATTATCTTATACCATGATAGGGCTCAAAATGTTTCAGATGATAAATTTGTAGTTCTTACATCTCAGTTTGATAATTGCATGGTTTCTCCTTACTGTAACTATGATGTAGAGGTGTTGTCAAGACCATCTATGCCTGATAATGTAAAGCATTGGCAAGTGTTTGATGATGATGCCCAAGTGTAGAGGTTCTTGCAAAGTGAAGGAGAATTTACAAATCAATGCATGGATTGGGAGCCAATGGTTTCAACATGTGATGGAAAAGAAACTTTATTTGGAAAAGACATAATTCAGTTGAAAACCAACACAATTCCCAGGGGGTTGGTTGCTTTGGAATCTAATTTTGACAATGTTGATAGGGTGGTCCATAGGAATATCTCTACTTCAGAGGATGTTGGGGAGTACAATTTGGGAACCAAGGAGAAGCCTAGGAAGGTGTGGTTAGGGATGTAATCTAAGAAAAGAAGAGAAGTAATCCTATGTGAAATTTTTGAAAAGATATCAATTATTTCTTGGCATGGTCCTATTCAGAACTAAAGGCTTATAGAGAGGACTTGTTCCAACATGAAATACCCTTAGATCCTAATACTAAGCCATTCAAGAAAAATAAGAGGCCTATTAACCCTCTTCTTTCACTTAAGATGCAAAAAGAGTTGACAAAATTGAGGGATGGAGGAATAATACAACCCACAAGATACTCTTCATGGGTGGCCAATCTTGTACCAGTGAGAAAGAAAAATGGAGATATAAGGATTTTTGAGGATTTTAGAAATTTGAATAAGGCTTCAATCAAATACAATTATCCATTGCCTAATATGGATAACATGTTGCAGCCAGTTACATGGTCTAAATTGCTCTCAACTTTGGATGACTTCTCAGGATATAATTAGGGTGGTGAAACAATCAGAAAGGATTAAAACTACGTTCACCACCCATGGGGAACATATGTGTATGTGAGAATGCCATTTGGTTTGATGAATGTTGGGGCTACTTTCCAAAGAGCCATGGATGTTTCTTTTTCAGGTTACATTAATGATTTTATTATTGTGTATCAAGATGATGTAACTATGTTTTCTAGGAAGAGAAGTGATCACCTGAGCCACGTGGAGAAAAATTTAGTAAGATGTAGAGAGTATGGGATCTCACTAAATCCCAAGAAATGTCACTTTGATGTTTAAAATGAAAAACTACTGGGGCATATAGTATCTAAAGAGGGGGTCATGATAGATCATGAACGAGTAGAAGCCATTGGAAAAGTTCCCATACCCATGTCAAAAAAGGGTATCCAATATTTCTTTGGGAAGACCAATTTCATTAGGAGGTTCATTTCAATTTTTTCTGAAATAACCATCCCTATTACTAGCATGCTAAAGAAAGACCAGGTTATTAAATGGGAAGAAGAGGTTGTCTAAGATTTTAATGGGATCAAGGAAGCATTAAAGAATGCCCCTATTCTAGCCATCCCAGATTATAAGAAAATATTCCAGATATTTTCTTTTTCCTCTGAGAACACAATTGCTTCTATATTGTTGCAGAAGGATGATGAAGGGAATGAGATACCTATTGCATTTTTCAGCAAATATTTTCAAGGAGCTGAACTAAAATACACCATAATAGAAAAGAAATATTTTCACTTGTTCAGGAAACTAAAATTTTTAGGCCATATATATTGAGTTCAAAGATTATAGCTTATGTCCCTCATACAATTGGTAAAGGACATCTTGTCTAAGATGGAAATATCCAGAAAAAAGTGTCGGTGGGTAAACAAATTACAAGAGTATGATATGGACATACAGACTACTAAACTGGTTAGGGGTTTGGGCCTTGCAAAATTAATGACAAAAATTAACTTGCAAGTGATGGAGATCAATGAAGTTGAAGAAGGAAATATGGATATCCAAGACAAGATGATTAATTCCACATGGTATAAGGATGTAATATTTTACCTCAAGAATTTGGAGTGTCCAGGGCATCTAGATAAGAATCAGAGAAGGACACTTAAATTAGCCTCCCAAAAAATATGTTATAAATGACTATGGGTTAGCTTTGAAGAACCTAGAAGGGATCCTATTAAGGTGCATTATAGAAGAAGAAGCTCCCAAGCTTATTGTAGAATTTCATAGGGGAGTATGTAGAGGTCACTTTAGTGGAAGAGTGAATGCTCATAAGATTTTGAGAGCAGGTTACTAGTGGCCCACACTATTTAAATATATGGATTTGTTATTCATAATATGTGAGAGCTTTGAAATATTCTTTGGGAGGTTTAAGGCCTCTCGTGCTTTACCTTTGCAACCAGTATCAGTGGAATCTCATTTCAAGTAGTCAGGGATGGAATTTATTAGGGAAATTTCAGACTCTTCAAGTGCATGGACACAAGTGGATATTAGTGGCTACATATTATTTCACTAAGTGGGTTGAAGCCATTCCTACCAAGAAGGAAAATCATTAGGTAGTTATGGAATTCATTTTAAACAATATCATCTATAGATTTGGAGTTCCTACAAAGATAGTAGTTGATAACACCATGAGTTTTAGAGAAAAACCTTTAACAACTATGTGCCAAAAATATGGTATAAATTTGACTTATGCTTCCAATTATAACCCTCAAGGGAATGGCCAAGTTGAATCTAGTAATAAATTTTTTCTCAAAATACTCAGAAGGACATTGGAAGTTAACAAAAGAAAATGGGGTGAGAAACTCAAGTTTTCCCTATGGGAAGAAAAAGTTACTACCAAAAGAGCCACTGGGAAGAGTCCTTTTGAATGGTTTATGGTTTTCAAGATATTTTCCCCCTTCATATGCAACTACCATCTTATAATTTCATGAAAAAACTTGGGGATGAGGGAGAGGTGAACCCATATGAAGCCAGAATCAACCAGATACTAGAATTAGATGAAGAGAGAAGGAAATCCCACCAGAGACACCTTAATTTCAGGGAAAGACTCAAGAAAATATTTGATAGAAAGGTGACTCCTAGAGACTTCAATGTTGGGGATCTCATTTTTTTATGGGATAGCAGGCATGAGGACAAGGGAAAGCATGGAAAATTTGATTCCTTGTGGATGGGTCCCTACTCCATTGATATAAGGATCGGTGAACACACCTTATTCTTAAAGGACTTAGAGGGATACTTGCTGGAGTTTCTTGTCAATGACAGGTACCTCAAATAATTTCTGGATTAAACATGTGTGATCAGGTATGAAATTTTGTATAGTGTACATTTATTTTTTGTTTTTGTTTCCCTTTTCATTTTCCTAGTCTACAGTGACCAGTTGCCTTGGTATCTCAGTGTATTTTTGTGAAGTATGTTTTCTCTGTTAGACCTTATGCGTGGTTTTTGAATGACTTCGTTTCCCAATGGATTAAGGCACTAGGTCTATGTGTTATTTTATTCATGTGGTTCTTATGGCACCCACGAGGGGTGCCCATCCATGAGTCTAAGCATGTGTTAGTGCTCATTTTGATCTCACCCTTTTGTCCTGAGTGTGCCTTCAAAAATTTTCCATGATTGGTTTGTCAAAATTAAAAACATATATGCTTGAAGAATGAAATCCTATTGTTAAATGCAAGAAAATCCTGTGTTTGAGTCATGAATCCAATGTAAATCCTCTTTTTTGGTTGAGGAATGTGATAACCATGTCGTCCTTGAGTGATATGTGTGAAAAAAAATGCATCGATTTATCATTATTAAACCAAGAAAATTTCATATGTATATTCTCTTGTGATCTTCAATGCATATTGCGTATTTTCCTCTGACATCTGAAAACATGTGGTGTAACTCCATTGGTTATGCTATAATGGGATTTATTTGTAAAATTACATAATTCACATAGTAACTACAGATTACAAAATAAGCTCTGAATCCCGATGAATATTTTTGATCAAATAATGCAAAAGGAAAAGTTGACCACTCTTGAAAGGAATACATGTCAAAATGGGATTGGAGCAGGGAATTGGGTTGATAATACACATTTTGCATTAATAAGCCAATGGAGTTTAAAATGCAAAGAAACCTCTGAGGCTTACCAAGGACACATATCCTGTTCTTAGCAAAAGTCAAGAGGTGGGGTTTTGGGTCAAATCTATACAAACTTACACTCTTTTGAAAAGTAATGAAAAATTGTAAAAATACTCCCTGATCCTACAAATTCTGAGATCAAGCCATGTGGAAGGTCCACATTCAAACAAAATAAGCAGATTGGATGACCAAGATGTGGTGTGATTTATGGCTACCACAATTAATGTGTTTTTACATAAATCAAGGAATTTTTTGTAAAGTCTTAAAACATTTTGAATTTTTACCATTGTACGTGAATATCTAGATGCCCTAGCCATAAAGATAATTTGTGAAGAAAAGAAGGAAAATCGACTGCAAAATGGTAGAATTGAGCTAAAAGAGTTTGAAACATGATTGCGGAAAGTAGAATTCATAAAGTGTGTGGAAAGAACTAGTAAGTCATGGTGTATCCTTGTACTCTTGTCAATTAATTTGAAAATTCTATAGAAATTAGGGGAAACAAGTTGAAAGAAGAAAAATGAAGAGTTTGGATTCAGGTTTTCAAGTTTCCTATAGTATCACTAGTGACCTGGATAAGGTAATAGATATAAATTTATTGGACATGGATTTGGGGGATTTTTGAGGAGTCTTTGTGCCTAGAACAGAAAGCCAAGGGATGAAAACAATCAGTGAAATCCATATTTCTTTGGAAGCTACTTTCCCTCCTTCAATCCATGCTCCTGAATTAGTCTGATTTGTGCGCATAAAAATTATGACCCCTGTTGAAAATGGAAGTGTTATATGGAAGTGGTGAAATGGTCATTAATTTAACACTTAGTGATTTTAATACCATATTGGGGTTAACATAATTAAATCAACTAGTAGCTATAACGGTTGAAAGATGCACATAAACGTTATAATGCAAAACATGATGACTATGCTTAGGTGTAGAATTCCTAATGGCTAAAAGAGAGAAAACCATATGCCCAAGAGGATTCCTAAGAAATTAACCTAAGCTCTGTTTATTGAGGAGGTTGAGGATCTTATTATAATTATTAAGAAGATTGGATGGGTTGGAGGGGTCTAATAACTTGTAGGAATGGGGTGCCCTTTTATTTGGTTTATTTTGGGAAAGAAAGGAAGTTTTCATCTTGGAGGATTCTTATATCAACTTCAATTCATTCCCAATTGATGAAAATTGCAATAAAGATTAGAGAAGGTAATATAACTAACATCCAATTATCAATGATGTCTTATTTCAGTTACAATATTGCATGCTTTATGTCATGCACAAGTCTTCCACTAAAATCTAGCATTGAAACCCATAGAGTTTATGATGTATACACATAATTAAGGTTTGAAAATTTGAATGGGAATGTATTAAAAGTAAATGATCCCTTAATTGTCCCCAATTGCATGTATTTTCAAGCCTAAATGGGAGAAATATAGACTATCTACTAAGGAAAGGGCTATGATTTTGGAATATGGCTATGTTTTTATCCAACATAGGTTTTTTACACATCTTAGAGTGAGTGGATTTGAAGGGATGCCTTAAAAATTACCAAGGTATGTTGATGATAAGGGGTTCTAATGGATCTTTCAATGCAAATTTTCCATGTGCAAGGAAAACCATCAAAAAGAAATAAAACCAATATAAAATTTCCTCTTCAACTTGGGAGATATTATTTTATGAAAAAGGAAAAGTCTAGGATGAGAGATAGGGAAATGGAGAAATTCCAAATGTTTAAATTTATTCCAAGGCCTAACTTTGATATTCAATGGGTTATTACTTTTGGTGAGCATGAGCCTCATTTCGAGGATTATTGGATGAACTATGTTGATGAAGAAAAGGTAAGGAAAAGGTGTTTCTTGTCAGGATGACCTTAAGGGAAATAATTGACTTCAAAATTGCTTTGATTCCCCAAGTTAAAGAGGATGACCCAAATGTTGTAAGACAATTTTTTCTTAAACAAAATTTAGAATTAAAATCAGTTACTCCTTCAGGTTAACAAAAAAGAATCAAATGATCCCCATGAAATAATTTTGGTGTCAAGAGAAGAAATTTAAAATGGTTAGTTAGAAAGGGTATTGATTTGTCTTTACAAAATACAAGAGTATTGAAGGATTCTAGGGATCTGAATGATTTGAAAGAGGACCTCCCTCCTTTGAGAGAGGGAGCTCATATTATGGACTTTTGAATGTTCAAGACCCTCAATTTCCTAAAGGAAACCCACCACAAGAAATAATTGATGAATAGACTTATTGCAAAGAGTAAAATTGTAACATCAATTATTGTTTTAAGTCTCAAAAGGAAGAAGATATGATTTTATGGGTAATACAAGATGCCCCTATCACTATAATAATGCCTTGAATTATTGCAATCAAAAGGAACTGGCGTAACCAATCCAAGGAATCCTACAGTGATAATATAGGGACATAATCACATCTAAGGTGATAAGGGGAGATTTTCCTAATGTTGATCCAACTCTTATAGTTTAGAGTGTTAAATTAAGAGAGTTTCCAAAACTTAAACACTTTGTAAAGGGCATCAAAAATTCCTAAAGTGATATTTCCTTTGGTGAGGGATGTTTGTATTTTGCTAGAGAAGGTGAGCATAGTAAAAATAAGCATAAGAGGAAGTATCCCGAGGTAATTGACCCTCCTATCTTGACTGAAACTCATAAAAATGTTGTTACTGAATTAGCCTTCCATCAAACCATTCCATAATAGGATCTTAAAGGTATTCATTCAGGTATATTCTCAAACCAACACCTATTGTGGCTCCATCTACATTTCCAACTAGAATAGTTAAGGGATGATTCAAGGTGCCCAAATATCTATCCAATCAGGTGGTGTTGTAATAAGTTTGATATAACTAAAGAGCTAGTTATCCTGCAGCTCAGTCTAAAAGATGACATCAAGAAAGAGTTTCCACAAAGGTAACCACTAAAGCATATTGAAATATTTAGTTTGCAAGAACTTAGGGATAGTCGCTACTTTGAGATTGAGGATGTCAAAAGTGAATTTCATTTGCTGAATTGAAGGTGTAAGTGTCTCTTTTGAGGATATACAGATGTCAAGTATTGGTTCTGCATCCAAACATTGAAATGGGGGCCCAACCCACAAATATAGACTAAATTGTTGAACAGGTCCTCTCACTCCTAGTTAAAGGCAAAGCCTAATCATTCAGAAGGGTATGACATACCCTCATAGATGGTGCTACCTAATAAGTCCTCCAAGCTCGAGTGACAAAGAGATGATGAGATTGTTCCCCATCTACAAAATGACACAAATCTAGATCCATCATCCTCTAAGTATCCTTCTCATTTTTTTAATGTTTCCTACATAAAAAGGGAGGATTGATCTAGGTACTAACACATAGAATATGAACCTTTATAAATAATTTTCTAGTGTTTCGTCCTCTTTTTGTTGCATTCTATACATTTCATCAACTCCTCTATTATTTAGTCTACAGTAGTTCTGATACTTATTGAGGAAATTATCCTTGATTTTTTCCCACATAGTAACAACATTCCTTCCCAATCCCATGAACCATCTGAAATTTTCAACTTTTAGTATTGCAAGAAACAATTTCAATTTATGCTCATCAATGGTATAATCATAGCTTCTGCACAAAACATCAAACTCAAAGAGAAATGTGTTTGGATATTTTTTGACATAGATCCATGGGAATTTGGCAAGGCTGATGGAGAAATATTCTTCATACCAACAACAACATTTTTTTCAGTGATGGGGAATTCTAAGGTGGTTTACCCATTTCAAGTATTATGATCTATTTTTTTTTGTTATTCCTAGTTGCTCAAGAGTAGCTATAGAACTGTCACTTGGAGGATTGTCTTTAAAAAGAACACCAAGTAAAGAGATTCCTTCTTCGGAATATTTAGAGGTAAATGAAAAGATTTTTGCAACTTGTTGATTAGGTAAAAATATACCATAGGCATCCGTTGGATGGTGCATGCATCAACTACTTAACTCATTCAGTGATAAATTATTTTGGGGGGGTCAATTTTAGGTAACTAAAATAGTTGGCGAGAATCATATCAAAAAATGTGCACCATGATAAATTTGCACTCTGAAAGAAACCTAATATCTCTAGCATAATCACAAGGAGAAATCATCAATAATCAATGGAAGTTCTTGCATAACAGAACAAAGCTTGCACATAGAGGAAAGAATAGCGGAGTGTCTTGGAATACTCATAAATGAAATGAAAAAGATACATATAGGGTGTTGAGTAACCCTAGTGCATGACACACAAGAAAACCCTAAACCTAACCCATGTGAGATGACCCTCCATATGTGAGTGGAGGACACATATGGGATCCCACACACCAACACCCCCCTTCATCAAAGCTGGGGTAGCAGCTCTGATGAGTCAGACAGAAAATGAAGACACTCTTAAACAACTAAGAAAGATGTGTCAATGGGGCCTGGAAACTAAAGGCCTGATAAGGTGCCCATATACAAACAACATATTCCTAGAAGAAGAAGAGGACTATATAGCCCAAAGAAGATGAGCAGCTACATAAGACCTCACCCCAAGAAGAGACCACAAGTGAAGAAACTTCACCTTAGTAAAGGGCTTCATAAATATATCTGTAATCTGATCAGCTATCTAAATGTATTAAATGTCGATGATACCATCATGAATAAGCTCTCGTATGAAGTGCATATGGATCTCAATGTGCTTCATCTGCTGATGCTGAAATGGATTTCTAAAAATTGATATAGTGCTCATGTTATCACAATAGACAATGGTAGGCTACTGAAATTGAATGCCAAACTCTGTCAGAATACCCTTACAGCCAAACAACCTCTGTGCCATCATTAACTGCTCCTCTGTATTATTCCTCTATAGAAGATATTGCAATTGCATTCTACTTCTTGCTACAACCAACTAATAGGACCCGAACCAAGAAAGAAACTGTATCCATAAGTATATTTCCTGATGATCTATGTCATCGGCCGAATCAGAATATGTGAACCCAATCAAGTCAATATCCACCCCTCCATGATAGTGAATGCCATCAGTATAGGTGCCACGATCATAGTGAAGGATCCATTTAGCTACTTTCATCAACTGTAGCTCATGTGAGCTCAAAAACCACTTAACCCTGGAAAGAAAAGGAGTAGGAGAAGACTTGAATCAGACATCAAAATGATCAAGCAAGTCAAGAGCATACTTAGGTTGTGAAATGTTCCCAAGTCAATTGTGAAATCTAGATCCCACCAAAGTAATAAAGGGTAAGTCAGTCATGGAAAACCTGTTGGCCAAGGTGAGTTCATAGAATCAATCATAGAGGAACAAATTGATCAGTCATCAACATAGAGAAAAAGAAGGAGTATGGAGAATCGACCATAGCATATAAACATTTGGATCAAAGTGAGAACCTAATAAGAGCATGACTGTAGGTAAAAAGGACGTAATCTTGGCATTCCAAGCCTGAAGGGATTTTTTGAGGCCATAAAGGTACTTCTTTAACTTATAAACAAGGGAGGGATCATGGATAACCTTGAGATTGTTCTGTGAGATCTCTTCCTCTAGGTCACCATGAAGGAAGGCACTCTTAAGTCCATTTGATGGACTTTTTATCTATTTACTGAAAATGGCTAGGGTCAGTTAGAATTCATCTTTGGTGCAAAGGTTTCAGTATAATCAACCCAAGATCAAGGAGAAACCATTACCTACTAGATTGGAAGACATCTCCATCTACTCCATACTTTGTTTAGAACACCCACTTACACAAACAATTTTTCAAGAGGGGTGAGATCCCAAGTATTTTTGTTCATGAGAGAGGAATGCTCCTCATCCATGGTAGAATCCCACTCAAGAATACCAAAAGCCTCCCAGAAAGACTATGGATTAGAAGTAGAGGTGAAGAAAGAGTGGGGTCCAATGAAATCTTGAGAGAGTACGTCTCATATCCAAAGTATCTCCAACTAAATCTCCAGCACTTTGTAAAGTTTTCCTAGATCAAAGAGGACCAAGAGGATCAGGCTCTGAGTCGGAAGATTCATCACTTGAGTGAGAAGGGACATAGTCCTCATCATAACTACTGTCTGAATTGAAAGACTCAAAGGTCTGATGGTCAGGAGGATCAGGAAGAGGAGCACATTCAACAACATCATCATCTGATGAGTCAGAATCCGAATTAGCAAGCTGAAGAACCTCAATAGGTAGAGAAGTAGAAGTTCAAAGAAGACTCATTGAACTTAACACTTCTCTCAATATAAAGCTCATGAGAAGTAGGATTCAACAATCGATATCCCTTCATGCCATCAGGATACCCTACAAAGATACAAGGTTTGGATTGTGGTTCCAATGCCTTGCATTTCTTCTTGGGAATCTGAGCCATAGCCTTGGATCCGAAGACTCGAAAGTTCTCAACATCAGGCTTGCATCCAAACCAGGCTTCAAAGGGTGTCATCCCTCTTACTACCTTGTGTGGAACATGGTTCTGAATGTAATTAGCACAATTCACTGCTTCATCCCAATACTGCGGAGGAAGAGACTTCGAGTGAATCATACAAGTGGCCATCTCCTTAAGAGTATGGTTCTTTCTTTCTGTGACTCCATTCTGTGAAGGGCTATAAGCAACTGTATGCTGCAAGGAGATCCCTTTAGAAGTACAGAAATCCATGAACCTATTGTTTACATATTTACCTCCATTGTCGGTTCGAAGAACCTTGATCGACCATTTTTCCTGTTTCTTAGCAAGAGCCTTAAAGTCCTGAAAATGTTCAAAGACTTCAGACTTAAGCTTAAGAAAATATACCCAAGTATATCGCGAATAGTCATCAATGAAGGTCAGCACATAAAGAGCTCTAGTAAATGAAGGAGATGGAAATGGACCAGAAATATCGTTGTGAACAAGATCCAAGGGACGAGTAGCTCTCCAGGATTTTCCTTTGTCAAAGTTCTTTTCAGGATGCTTTCTAAGGGTACAACCCTCATAAATACCCTTAAAAAACTTGACGCAGGGTAACCCGTTGACCATTTCTTTTTAGCTCAATTGTTCAAGGTAGCGATAATTTAGATGTCTAAAATGCTCATGCCATAGCTTACTAACCTCATTTTCATGAGTGAGCAAGGCAGTGGGCGTAGAATCAAAAGTAAAGTGGGAAAAGGTATACAACCATGAATGGTGATCCACCTTTCCCTCAGGCACTATAGTTTCATCATGAAGCTCATGAATAATCACTGAGTTAGGGTAAAATTCCACTCAAATTCCTTCACCAAGGTGAGTAATTTGGTAAAATGATAGGAGATTGGTAGAGAGATCAGGAACACTCAACACTTGGTTGAATGTTCCCCCATCCATCTCTACTAATCCACTACTAAAAAACCAACATTGTCGTGTCATTACCCATCGTGATTTGGGACATACCACAAGGCTCGATGTTGGAGAACTCAACATGTGAAGAAGCCATGTGGTGCGAGGCACCAGAATCTATAATCCACGTCGATGAAGGAGCAACTTTGGCTACAAGGGCCTTTCCTTTCTTCTTATCAGATTTAGACCCTTTTGTAGTAGAAGACTCAACCTTTGGAGCATTTTGTTTGATAGACTCAGGAACACCTATTTGATTTTTCTCAAGTAAATGAGTAAGGTGATCAATTTGTTTTCTCATACACATATGCTCTTTATGACCAGGCTTCTTGCAATAGGAACACAAAAACTTGTCTTTATGTGCTCTAGGCTCAGAAGTCAAAGCATTCTTGTTAAATTTAGTTTTGGTCTTGGTTTCCTTCTTAGGTTGATCCTTTCTTTCTTTCTTCTTTTCAGTCTTCTTTTCCTTACTAGTACTTGCTACAAGGGCATGAGACTTGGACTTGAGAGACCCCATTTGAATGAGTTTGTCCTGTTCTCGAATGAGTTGGGATGAAAAACAGTCAAAGGAGGGCATATTCCAATCCTTGCCCAAGGTAGCTTTTGTAGCATAAAAAGTTGACACAAAGACAAAATATTCGGGACCTAACTTAGAGAGAATCGACAAGATCAGTTGAGAATATTTCTTCTCTACTTGACATTCCTTTAACAACAATCTAGTGTGGAAAAACTTAGAGAATAATGCTTGTAGGTTTTCAAAATCACTAGGATTTAACCCTAGTAGTTCATTTTCCAACTCATGTGCTCTCATGTCATCTTGTTGTCCAAACATTTTATCCAACGTTTTCCACACAGAATTAGGTGTTTCGGATGACTCAATGTGGAAGAGAAAGTTAGGAGAAACAGACATGCAAAGAAGACCTAAAGCTTCATCACTACGGTTTAACCACTTAGATTTTTTAGGGTCGTCATCTGGTTCAGTCTCAGTTCCCATGGTGATGCGGAATAACCCTTTACCCCTTAGTTTCATAATCATTTTCAATCTCCATTCAAAGAATTTGAACGGTCGTAAGCAAAGGAATTGAAAGTGCATCCATAGTGAGAAGAGAGAGAGAAGGAATGTAGAAAAGAAACTCAAGAATCACAACCACCTAGGACAATATAATAACCCCATGCTTTCGGCACTTTATAGTTTAGTGTGTTGAATACAATTGGGTCCAAGCATGCATCTTGAAACAGTTGGTAACTCACCTTGCAATCAGCGTAATAATGTGCAAGAGAGGAGACCACAATTGTGTTTCGTGGAGCGCAACAAAGTGACACCATATACAAGCACAACTTGCAAAAAAATAGGAAGGAGGTGAAATCAAATCCTAGTTATGAGAAAGAGCATCTCATATCGCAATGGATACCCCCTTGCTATAAACTGTGGCGGATGCACTCACTAGTCGCAAGCAATAATAAGGGTAAATACAAGTTTTAGATGAACTCAAGATGAGTCCTCAATGATCTTCAGAATGCCGGAAAGTGCTCGGAAGGAAAATAGGTGCTCAGAGTGTCACTGCACACTTGAGCGCACAATTAGTAAAAAAATTGACAATAACACCTAAAAAATTACCGATTTTGAAACGTCCAATTTAGCTAATTTAAAGCTATTAGGAGTTTTTTTTAAAATAACAAAATGTTAATTAAAAGACAATTTAAATTATTACTAATCGAAAAGAAGATAAATTAGATTCGTAATTAATAAAATAGATTTAATATAATTAAATCTAATTAATTACAATTAAAAGAAATACTAATTAAGATCTAATTAAAATTAAATCCTAATTAACTATTTAAATATATTTCCCTTTTTAAAGAAATCAAATTTAAATTGTTTCCCACTACAATTTGAAAATTTTGTTAATCTTGCCTTAAATAAATTTAAATGCCCACTTTAAAATTAGACCCACGAATTTTTTACCCACTTACTGTGAATCTATTAAGATCTATTAAATCAAACGAAACTAATTTCTGTTAAGATCTATTAATAGAAATAGATTTTAAAAAAGCTTACCATTTGTTTGAAATCCCTATGGAGGTGGGAGGATCTCGAGTTGGGAAGGATCTCAGTTGGGTTAAGCAGGAGGTCATTCAGGCGCGGGAAGACAGGGAGGAGGGAGCCATTGGGATCAGGTGACCCAGCACGTGGTCGGGGATGAAGCCCAAGGTGGGAGTGCAGGCTCGTGGGGGTGAGCGAGGCAGGGAAGCCAGAGGCGAGTTTGCAGTCCAAGCGAGCACGGGCAGTCAGCAGGTCAGGAGCAGGTTGTCAAAGGAGTGGGAGCGTGAACCAAGACTGGGGGAAGGACACCACATAGAGGATGAAAAAAAATGACTCGGCCTCAGGTATGCAAAATCAGAACACACGAGCTAGGTAGGGGAAACACGCGTGAGCTAAAACACATTGGGGGAAGAAGGAATGGCTCAGTTCAGGGACAAACATGACGAGTTGAACAAAGTACAAATCAAACACAGAGTAAATCAGTTTTTTTAGCACGAGTTGAGGGTTTGGAAGAGGTCGGCCACAATGCAAAAAACACACCAACACGAACTCGCCCATGGTTTGAAAGAGGTGGACGAAGGAATTATAGGAGCTCAGGGAACTTGGAGAGGAGCTCAGTGGCAAGCTCGGTTTGAATGAATGAGCTCGGTGGAAAAGAACACCACAAAACCATCAACCTGAGATTTGAACCTGTATTCTACAAAACCACCATGAAAAAAACACAAAGAGACCAAAAAAATAGAGATCTAAAAATTTTCAGTTTAATAAAAAATTAAAAAACCAGAAAATAACCTCTATTTTAACTGATCTACCAATTTAGCTGCAGTTAGCTAAATGTAGCTGTAAAACCCCTGAAAACTCAAGGATATACTTGCACATGCATGAAGAACACAAAAAAACTTAAACAACTTTCCAAGAACAACTTGTTAAAAACATTAGCAAGAAAATTCCAAAATCTAAGTAATCGAAAAAAATTGCACAAGGAGTTAAAAAATAATGAAACCAAGAGTAATCGCAACTCAGATGACGAATGCACGTTAACCCGATCTCATCCTCTAATACCATGAAAGATTTTGTGAGAATTTAATTAGAAAAATGATGCACCACGAAGTAGTTGCACTCAAATAGAATCGTGATAGCTCTAGCGTAATCACAAGGATCGATCAACAATGGAAGACCTTGCTCAACAGAAACAAAGCTTGCACATAGAGGAAAGACAACAAAGTGTCTTGGCATACTCATAAATCAGAAATGAAAGGGTACATATAGGGTGCTAAGTAACCCTAGTGCAGACACACAAGAAAACCCTAAACCTAACCCATGTGAGATGACCCTCCATATGTGAGTGGAGGACACATAGGATCCCACACACCAACAGTTTTAACCCTTATCCGGACCTGTAAATACAGTGTGAGTTGTTCTTTATTATTTTTATTTAAAATGTGTTTGTATTAACCATCGTTATTTGACCAAGGTAACCTACAATTAGTAACCTAAATTTAGTAGTTTAATTGTTTTAAGAATAACCTCCTTTAGATCTAGTTTTTGTAAACAAGGATTAATAAGTTTTCTTGAGGTAGGTGGAAAGGACAAGCCACAAGAAGCAAGCCCACGTTTCTGATTTCCAAGATCACTTAAAAAGTGTGAGGAAAGAGCATATGCATGAGCTTACTTTGATTAAGAAAAGAATTAGTTGATTCCTTAACAATACATGAAATGATTAAAAACAACAAATCTATAGAATCATAATAAGAAAGTATTCTAAAATAGAAGCTAGAATCAAACGGTAAGCTGGAAAAAGTAGAAAAATTAAAGAAAAATAAAAAATACACTAGCTCGTACACTTTGAGTGTGCTAGCGTTACAAAGAACTCTAACATGTGCAATTGAATGTGTTAGTGTTACACAAGAACCTGTAAGTACAAATGTTAAACAAAATAAAAATAGATTGAATGCTGACATGTGCAAGTGAACATTAGCGCAAAGATGTGGATGGATACATGTGCAAGTGAACGGAAGCATGTAAAAATGAATGAAAATGTGTATAATTGAACACAAACGCAAACAAGTGCATACACATGTATGCTAGCGCAAACACTTCCAAAAAATTTTAAACGTGAAAATACGGCCAGAAAGCTAATTTTTTTGGTTTTTCTACTTTTGTACTTCACCCGAGGACCTAAAACTTGGAAAACAAGGTTTGAGGAATACAAATAACATACAAACAATGTTAGATTACAAAAATATAAACTAAAAGTGTGAAATGGGGTGTGGGCATCGCACCAGGCGTGCCACAATGTGAGCAATGAAAAATTACAAGACAACAAAAGATAGATGAAAAATAACACAACAATACCTCTAGTAAATTTCTCACAAACCTCAAGAATATTTGTAAAGCACTTAATCTTGTAATATCTTAATATGTTTGAACATTACTTTTAATGTTTAATTGAAGTATGACTCTAAATGGATGAATACAATACAATATGAGCTTTTATGTTTCTTTAATTGAATTCTGGGAGGCAAATTTGAAGCATGTGAAGTATGGTAACAGTTTGCATAAGCTTCCAAGGATGAATTTGCAAAGGAAAATGGCCTACTTTTATAGTTGAGGCCCCAGGCCCATGGAAAAGTTGGATCATATTTTGACTGAAGCTTACATAGTTAAAATTGTAATTACCTAGAATAGAAAGTAGACCTAATGGTCTGTCCAATAGCACAAAAAATTTCACTGAAGGGGTAATGGACATTTGGATTCAAAAAAAGTTACACTTGGGAAGGTGGTTGAACGTACAACTCAATTTCTCCCATCTTTGTAAACCAGGAATTCCCCTAGAAGTGGAGTCCAAATAGAGTTGACCAAAGAATTCTCAATTAATTATAGCCATCCACTATATTCATAATTCCAGTTTCTTAATTGTGGGGAGACCCAATCTAACCATGTTGACCAAATTTCCTTTCCTACTCATATTTTGTGAACTAGTACTGAGCAATAAAATTGAGTAACTCAAAATATGCAAGGGTACAAGGTACCTTGAGAAAGGATGACGATGTAATACGGGAGGTAAAAATGAAAGATCACCTCTTGCATTTTAAATGACATACTAATCAAGTGAACTCAACATGGTATGGATTGTAGATAGATGGATGGGTTGATGACGATTTTCTCCAAAGAAGTAAATACATTTATCCAGGATCATTCACCCATGTTTGAATAAAGATAGGCATAAAGCTAAGGCAAATACCAGATCTCATAAATTGGATGAAGGAATTTGATTCATATAGAATCGCAACTAAATTGCAATGAAATAGAAATTATAGATATAAGATAGACAATGGCCTCTATGATCCAAATTTCTTCAAAGTCAGATCAAACATAGGTGGGTCCACGGTGAAAAGGCTGAAATAGCATCATTTGAAAGTGATAAGGGAAGGATGATTCTTGAGAAGATGTCAGAATCAATAGAGCCACACAAACATCCTTGGGTTGTCAAGTTGGTCCATCTAGTCATCTCATGGATCTGAATTCAAATAACATCCTCAAAAATGCTTCATCTAGGCTATGTAAATCAAGAAAATTATGAAAATTCAAATCTTCAATTAAGACATTTCTTTCAACGGTGACTGAAATGAGTCACTGGCACTGGGGACTAAAAAGAACAAATTGACCAAATCTTTTTACACACTTAAAATAGAATGTATGCAATTTGTAGGGGAAGTGATTGTGGAATTTATAGTAAAGATAAAGCTTGGGGAGTCTGAAGTTAGAAAAGGAAACAATCATGGAGGTGAGGTTGATCGACTGGATATTTCCTAGAGCATGATCACCCACAAGGGAGATAAGTGTTAAATAGAAAATATCATAAAAGAATGGAGGAGATTGATTGATATGGATCTAGACACATGTGATTCACTCAGCTCAGAAAAGATACTGACAATGATTTGTGGTTCAAGATCTATTTCAAAAGGATGCAAGAATATTAAACATCAATGAATCAAACCATTTAGATCCAGTCAAAAGTGACTAAAAAGTTCTCGATTAGGGACTTACCTAGAAAAATAAATGATTAAAAAATGATACAAAAAGGTGACATGGCATCCCAATCATTGTAGGAAACATGAAAAAATACAAATCATTTGTAATGGTCCTCCACATGGCATCATGAAATTAGAGGTTTTCAAAGGAATGATAATGATCAGATTGTGTTCCTAAAAGAGGAATATTCTTTTGAAGATTCACATTTTTTGGGGGGAAAATGAAGGCCTAAGATGACTGAAACAGAGAGTCCTGATATATACGAGAGGAATGTTCTCGTATGAAATAGGGTTAAATTTTTCTAAATTCTTAGAGAAAATAGAGAAAAACTGATCGTACTTTTCTTGAAGAACCTAAATCAAACTAAGAGACTTGTGATTTATTTTATTTTGTCCAAAACTTCTCATGCCAAGATGATTTCAAGTGTAAATTCATTCAAAATTACATTGAGGCCATAGGAGGGGTTTATGTTGCTGAGAAATTTATAATTTCTTGAAATTAACTTGTGTTTTCTCCTGAGAAATGTTGTCTTTGTTCTTAAGGTAAGAATACTTTGAATCAACTACTTTCCTTCCCATTGCAATATTATGTTGATAGTTTGGATTTGAACTACACTAGATATTATCTTAATTAGTGGTATTTTGGCAACTACAATTGCATTGTAGAAATATCTTTCCTTATGTGGCGTGATAAACAATTTTAAATTAATATTTCCTCTGCTTGGTTGAGAAGATCTTAGTAATATTTTGAGTGTATCTTGAGTGTAAGTTGAGGTGGGATACTGTTAGTATTTTATTGAGAGTTTAAAAGATTTTTTGAAATTCTCAAAGGTTGTGTTAAATCTTTTACTCTTGGGATTCCATGAGGGCATACCTTCAGGTTAAATGGGTGCTACTGGTTGTGTGTGTTCCTCTTCCCTTGGGGCAATTTCCAAACATTTGTAAGGTTTTCTTGAGAAATTTTATAATCAACTTTATCCTTCTTTAATCTCCCATTCATACACAAAAATTACAACCTATAAACTATTAAATCTTTCTGAATTACCCATGTTTTCCCTTCTTATAACCATTTTCAAAGGGAGATTTACCATTTGTACCCTCCCTTTCCATAAATATGCAGAAGTAAGCTAAAATTTACACTGTCTAGAGTAACCTGAGTCCTATTTTGAAAGACATCAATGTCATTATTTAGTGTGACAACTCAAAATGAGAGTTAAATCCATGGAATGCATTGACTGTGTCTATTCAGGACTATCCTTCATATTTCTAAAGAAAGCTTAGAGAATAAATATGAATCCAGACATTCTCATAATTACAGGTTACAAAATGGGTTTGTTTACCCTAGTTAAAATAAGAACCTAAAGTAGGAGGGAAGGTCATCCTGTTTGTGAGTGCAATCCAATCTCTCCCAAGTCAAGTCCCAAAGAGTCTATTAGACATGTCCCCTGGCTACAAATGACTAAATATTTAGGTTTGCTTTCTCTAAGCCATCCAACTTAGATTAAATGTTACTTGGCTCTCAAGGTGGTGCAAATTTGGTACCAACACTCTCCTAAGCCGTTGCTAGGGAATATTTTCATAAATAAAAAGATATATCAACCTTTACAAAATGTATAAAGGGATGTTTAGATGAAAATTTATGATCTAGACCTGGTCCTTTATCAAAATTTTCTAAAAATGAGCTTAATCTAAAGTCATTTGCTCAATATTTTCCTAGTTTAAGAAAATTTTCCATTAAATATTACTTGGATAGGGGTAAATATTGATAAAGAATAGAAATATTCTCCAATGTTTGATGAAATTTGTTGTGAAAAATCAGTTGGAAAGTTGTTTGAAGTGATTTACACATCTAAGGTGCAAGACCTTAGTGGTGGCTCCATCTTTCTCATAACATTTTGGTAAATAACACTACCTATAAGTTCAATTAATGTAATCCATCATCAATATTTGTAAATATGGAAGGAATAAGGTCTTTCTTCAAGACAAATCCTACTAGAAGGTTGTTTCCCAGAGTTAGGAAGGAAAAATATAGCAAGGAAGCAGATATGGAAAGTGTTAAGTGACTATAAGACTGAAAGAAAGGTGATCTATGCTCCTAATTTGATCAACCATTGGTAGAGGACTATTAAAGTACCTCTTATCATTTTGGATCAAGTAGTTTGAGTAATAATTTTCATACTCCAGTTTGTGAAGGTCCTTCATTCACAAGTAATCAAGGTATTATTCATTTCCCTCCTTTGTTGACTCAAATAATAGAGTATTTTGTGAAACAAAGTCATTAAAGGATAATGTACTTTGAATATCATACTCCATTACCTCAAAGACCAGTTGTTCCCCATCCATTTTAATCCTCCTATTGGAACACCTCCTCAAAATAATATGGCCTAACCTCCTCCTAGACCCCCCTTTTATTGTGAATGTGTACAACCCTATAGATTTCTGGGGTATGGTGGGTTATCCTAATGCAGTCCCACATGAGGTAAGAAATAGATTGCCTAAATTCTAGGGTAATAATGCCATTAGTGGTGACCAACACCTCAAGATATTTTCTAATACCATGGAAGATTTTGAGATTGAGTATGAAGATGTATATGTAAATTTGTTTATACATACTCTAGAAGAAGATGCCTGAGATTGGTACAAGTCACTACCAAATAACTCTATTGAATCATGGATAGAGATGAAAAATGCATTTAAATCACCATATGGTGATAAAAATGATCCAAGGTTCCTCCTCACAGAATTTAAGGACATAAAAAAGAATCCTAATGAACATGTCTAGGATTTTAATACCATATTTAGCAAAACATTGACTAGATTTCATGTAAATTTGAGGCCAAGTGATGATTCATGCCTAGTTAAATATTCATATGCTTTTGACAACAAGGTATCCTATTACTTAAGGGATAAAAATCCCAGGTCCCTGAGATAATATTTTTCTATGGTTGTATAAATATAAAATAACATCAAGGCAGCTGGGAAGCCTCCTAAAAGGGAGGGAGTCAAGTTGATCAACCCAGAAAATCCTCAGGAAAGTAAAGTAGTAGATCTTGAAGAGGTGGTCAAAACTCTAGTAGGAGCAATAAAGGAAATTTCATATAAACTTGCTAGAGTAGAGAAAGGGATAGGTCAAAATTCTCAGGCCCAACACCAACCTCAAGGGAAGAATAGATTTGGAAATCATCCTAGGGGTGACCACATAATAGATGATAGAGGGAAGGGACCCATGGGGTCAAGAAACAAGCAATAACCACCAAGGGAAAACAAGTTGGTTCCTAATCCATTGACTGCTAGAGTATCTATGGTAGAGGAGGATCATGTTATTGAGTGGTGTGATAAGTGATTTCTACCACACTCCCCATGTGATCTCAATGTGGAAAGTGAAGAGGTTGATGATGATGCCACCTTTGGTGATGTGTGCATGATGGAATGCTCTGATGGTCCACAACAAGGAGCTACTTCTACTGAATTGCTGAGTGCTAAGACTGTGGAATGTTTTTGGAACTACATACACCAGGTATCATCTATCCCTTCTACTAGTATTCTTGATATTGATATTATTCATTCCTTTGAGTTACCTAACCATGAATTTGAATATTTGAGGGCATTAATGATAAAAAAATATGATGGTGGTATTCCTTCTGAGGAGGATAGGAAGCTCCTAATGAATGCAATAGTGGCCTAGGAAAAATAATATAATATGAGAAATAGGATGGTCAAAGGACCAGGGCCACATTTCATAAACCAAAAATCTCCTCTCCTCACCAATATCCCCAAGGATTCCCCCAAGAAATATTTACCAAAAACAAGCTTAGTTATTTCTAACAAATATGATCCCCCTACCTCTACTCAAGCTATAAAGAACCTCATACCACTAGAAAAATAAATCACCCTACCTCCTAGTGTAGTCTTACCTAAGTATACCCCTTGTGATATGGCTCAAATTTTGAGTCAGATCAAGGTTACTATGTCAATTTTTGAGTTTCTCAGGATTCCTGAGCACAGAAGAAGAGCATTTGAATACTTAGGATTCAAGGAGGATTTGGTGGCCATAGGTAAGGATGTTAACAATGTGGATCTTCCACCTGTTATTGTAGAATTAGAAGTGCCCCAAGAAATGGAAAGTCTGGGGGAATCACCTGAGATATATTTAGGCACTTCTTTGGTAGAGTCTCAACTTGATGTGGATCCATTTTTTACTACTTTGATCATCAAAGATATAATTTTCCACAACTGTATGTTTGATTCAAGAGCTTCATGTAATGTAATGCCTCTTGAAGTTATGAATGAATTAGACATCAAAGTGACAACAACTTTTGGAAAATTGCTAGGCCATGGATTCAAGAGAGGTGCAAGTGATAGGATATGTAAAAGGTTTAGTAGTGCAATTGGTAGCTTATCCTGGTAAATACTTGACTATGAATGTGGTCATTGTTGATTACCCTACTAAATGGGGTATGTTGCTATCTAGAAAATGGGTTGCAAGTGTTGGAGGAAGTTTGAAAATGGACATGTCCTATGCCACCATACCTGTGGAAGGAAATTTGGTGAAGTTTTATGGAGAAAATAAAATGCTACACTTGATTTAGGACCCAAACAATGCCTCCTATGAAGTATTGTTTGTTGATGTGGATGATGATAATTTTGTTGGATATGTAGACTTTGAAGACCATAAACATAAATGAGATTGCATGCTTGGAACAAGTTGGAGCCCCTTGGACTATGATGTTTGATGGATCATGCTCCAATATGGGTAATGGGGCTGGTGTGGTGCTTATATCCCCAAAAAAGGAAACATTCAGTTTTTCATTCAAGCTAAAATTTGAATGCACCAATAATATTGCAAAATATGAAGCACTACTCCTAGGCTTGAGAATTTCATGGAGGTATGGAATAAAGGAATAATTGTTAAAGGGGATTCTGATTTGGTGTTAAAGCTAATTCAGAAAGCTGTATGCAACAAACAACCAAAGAATGAAGTAGTATAAGCATGTAGTGTGGGACTTCATTGAGATGTTTGATTCCTTCATTATCTTATACCATGATAGGGATAAAAATGTTGGAGTTGATAAATTGGTAGTGTTTGCATCTTGATTGATAATTGTACATGTTTCTCCTTACTGTAACTATAATGTAGAGGTGTTGTCAAGACCGTCTATTCTTGATAATGTAAAGCATTGACAAGTGTTTGTATATGATTCCCAAGTGTAGAGGTTTTTACAAAGTGAAGGATAATTTATAAATCAGTGCATGGATTAGGATCCAATGGTTTCAACATGTGATGTAAAAAAACTCTATTTGGAAAAAGCATGATTAAGTTGAAAGCAAACACAATTCCCAGGGGGTTGGTTGCTTTGGAATCTAATTTTGACAACAAAGATAGGGTGGTCCATAGGCATATCTATGCTTCAAGAGATGTTGAGGAGTAAAATTTGGGAACCAAGGAGAAGCCCAATATGGTGTGGTTAGGATGGAATCTAAGAAAAGAAGAGAAATAATCCTATGTGAAATTGTTGACAAAATATCAAGATTGTTTGGCATGGTCTTACTCGGAGCTGAAGGCTTATAGAGAAGACTTGTTCCAACATGAAATACCCTTAGAGCCTAACACTAATCCATTCAATAAAGAATAGATGCCTATTAACCCTCTTCTTTCACTTAAGATGTAAGAAGAGTTGACAAAGTTGAGGGATGAAGGAATAATAAATCCCACAAGATACTCTTCATGGGTGGCCAATCTTGTACCAGTGAGAAAAAAAATGGAGATATAAGGCTTTTTGTGGATTTTAGAAATTTGAATAAGGCCTCAATTAAAAAAAAATTATCTATTGCCTAATTTGGATAACATGTTGCATCTAGTTATAGGATATGAATTTCTCTCAACTTTGGATGGCTTCTCAGGATATAATCAGGTGGTGGTGAAACAATCAGAAATGTATAAAAATGCTTTCACTACCCCATGGGGAACATATGTGTATGTGAGAATTCCATTTGGTTTAATGAATTTTGGGGCTACTTTCCAAAGAGCCATGGATATTTATTTTTTAGGTTACATTAATGATTTTATTGTTGTTTATCAAGATGATGTAACTGTGTTTTCTAGGAAGAGAAGTGACCACCTGAGCCATGTGGAAAATATGTTAGTAAGATGTAGAGAGTATGGGATCTCATTAAATCCCAAGAAATGTCACTTTGGTGTCCAAAATGAAAAAACTACTGGGGCATATAGTATCTAAATAGGGGGTCATGATAGATCTTGAATGAGTAGAAGCCATTGGCAAAGTTCCCATACCCATGTCAAAAAAGGGTATCTAATATTTTCTTTGGGCAGATCAATTTCATTAGGAGGTTTATTTAAAAATTTTCTAAGATAACCATCCTTATTACTAGCATGCTAAAGAAAGACAAGGTTATCAAATGGAAAGAATAGGTTGTCCAAGATTTTACTGGGATGAAGAAAACATTAAAGAATGTCCCTATTTTAGCTAGCCCAGATTACAAGAAAGTGTTCCAAATTTTTTCCTTTTCCTCTAAGAACACAATTTCTTATGTATTGTTGTATAAGGATAATGAAGGGAATGAGAGACCTATTTCCTTTTTCAATTAAATATTTGCAAGGAGCTAAACTAAAATTCAACATCATGGAAAATAAATCTTTTGCACTTGTTTGGGAAACTTAAATTTTCAGGCCATATATATTGAGTTCAAATGTTATAGCTTATGCCCCTCATACAATGGTAAAATACATCTTATCTGAGATGGAAATATGCAGCAAAAGGTGTTTTGGTGGGTAAAGAAAATTGCAAGAGTATGACATGGACATATAGACCACTAAATTGGTTAGGGGTTTGGGCCTTGCAAAATTAATGGCAGAAAGTAACTTATAAGTGATGGAGATCAATTAAGTTGAAGAAGGAAATGTGGATATCCAAGACAAGATGATTAATTCCACATGGTATAAGGATGTAATATTTTACTTCAAGAATTTGAAGTGTCTAGGGAATCTAGACAAGAATCAAAGAAGGACACTTAAATTGTATTCCCAAAAATAGTTTTTTTTTTCCTTTTATAACTAAATATGGGTTGGATTGGAAGAACCAAAAAGGGATCTTATTGAGGTGCATCATAGAATAAGAAGCTCCCAATATTATTGCAGAATTTCATGGGAGAGCATGTGGAGGTCACTTGTAAGATGAGGTTACTGGTAAGATTTTGAAGAGGTTAGGTTAGTGCTATTTAAAGATACAACTTTGTTAGTTAGAAATATTTGAGAGTTGTCAAAGATTCTCTAGGATGTTGAAGGCCTTAGGTGCTTTACCTTTGCAACCATGTATCAGTGGAATCCGCTTTAAAGCAGTGGGGGGTGGAATTTATTGGGGAAATTTAAGACTCTTCAAGTGAGGGACACAAGTGGATATTAGTGGCTAAAAATTATTTCACTAAGTGGGTTGAATCCATTCCTACCAATAAGGAAACTCATCAGGTAGTTATGGACTTCATTTTAAACAATATCATTTGATAAATTTGGGGTGCCTGCAAAGATAGTAGGTGATAACGCCATGAGTTTTATCATGAGTTTTTATATCATTTTAAACAAGCTTCGTAGCCCAATGAATATTGGCATAAATATTCGGGTAAAATAAATGTAAAAGGAAAAGTTGAACCCACTCTTGAAAGGAATACATGTCAAAATGGGATTGGAGTAGGGAATGGATTTGATAATACACTTTTTCATCACTAAGCCGATGGAGTGTAAAATGAAAAGAAACCTCTGAGTCCTGCTAAGGACACGTGTTGTTTTCTCAACAAAAGTCAAGAGATGGGGTTTCGGGTCAAATCTACAAACTTGCATTCATTTGAAAAGTAATTAAAATTTACAAAAGGACTCCTTGATCCCACAAATTACCAGATCAAGCCATGTGGATGGTCCAAATTCAAAGAAAAGAAGCAGATTGGATGGTTGAGATGTGGCGCATTTATGGCTACCACCACTAATGCATTTTTTAGCAAATCAAGGAAGATTTTTTAGATGTTTTCAAACATTTAAAATTGTTACCATTGCATGTGAATATTTGGAATCCATAACCACAAGGATTTACAAATAAAAGAAGAAAAATCAACCTATAAATGATGGAATTGAGCTAAAAAAAATTGAAACAGTATTGTGGAAAGTAGAATTCACATAGTGTGAGGAAAAAACTGGCAAGTTGTGATGTATCCTCGTACTCTTGTAAATTAATTTGTGATTTCTAAATCAATTAGTGGGAAATGAGTTGAAAGTAGAAAGATGAAGAGTTTAGATTTAGGTTTTCAAGTTTCTTATAGTATCACCAGTGACCTGGATAATGTAACAGATACAAATTTATCAGACATATATTTGGGGGATTTTTCGAGGAGACTTCGTTCCTAGAACAAAATCCAATGGATGGTAGAAATCATTGACAACCATATTGCTTTGGTAGTTGCATTCTTGCCTTCAATCCATGATCCTGAATTAGTTTTTTTGTGTGTTGAAAAATTAAGACCCCAAGAAAATGGAAGTGTTAGATGGAAGTGGTGAAAGGTTCATTAATTTAACACCTGGTGCTTTTAATACCATATTAGGGTTACTAAAAGTAAATCTACTAGTAGTTACAACTGTTGAAAGTGCACAGAAAAGTGATAATGCAAAAAATGATGACTATTCCCAAGTATTGAATTCCCAATGGCTAAAGGAGATAAAATCATCCGCCAAGAGGCTTCCTAAGAAATTAACTTGAGCCTTGTTCATCAAGGAGGTTGAATATCTTATTGTTTTCTTAAGCAGAATGGTTGGGTTGAAGGGGTCCAAAAACTTGCATGAATGGATGTGCCATTTTATTTGGGGTATTTTGGAAAAGAAAGGAACATTTTTGGGGAAGTCTTATATCAGCTTCAATTTATGCCTAATTAATGACAATCTCAATAAATATTAGAGAAGGTAATATAACTAACATCTAGTTCTCAATGATGTCATATTTCATTTACAATATTGCACATTCTAATTCATTCCCAAGTCTTCCACCAAAATCCATATTTGAAATCTATATATTTTATGATGTATAAACAAAATTAATATTGGAAAATGGGAAGGGGAATGTCCAAAAAGTAAATGATGCCTTCATTTCCCCAATTTCCTATCTTTTCAATCCTAAAGGGGAGAAATATAGACTAATCTGTTAAGGAAAGGGACATTATTTGGTAATATGTATTGGGACACCAATATTGTCACACAGAAAAAATAAATTGATATGGTATTCGACACACAATAATATTATATTTCTATATCACTGCACAACATGTTTGGCTAATATATAGCCAATATAATAGAAGAACTACTTCCTAGAAAATAGGAAGTCAACAAACAACTTACCCATTTATAATTTTACGGGTACAACAAAACTCTATAATAATATATTGTTGAAACAATATGAATTGTAATATCAACTCAATTATATCACATAATTATAATATAACTTTTATAATAATGTGAGCACTAATAATATGAAATCCTAACATTCCCCCCCCTTAGTGCGAACATGGGAGAACAACAATTGCACTTCCTTCTGCAGCGTGCCGCCCGTGCGTGCTCATGATCTGGATGGTTTTTCATGACAGCCAACAACCTCAATATGGATGGTTTTATAGGATAACCAACAACCTCAACATGGATGGTTTTACAGGACAACCAACAACCTCAATAGGGATGGTTTTACAGGACAACCAACAACCTCAATATCATGATGCTGCTTTTCTTTTGTGCTTTCATCTGTTCAAAATGCTTTTCCTTCAGGGAATTATGCAGGAAATATCACTCACTGATTACAAATATGAAAAGAGAAAATGGAACATTGAGACCATGTTCCCCCCCTCAATGTGAACATTTCACTTATTCAAACCAAAACAGGAACACTGAAAAAGAATCATGCTGCACACAACTGAAATCGATTGCAACTCTAAAAAGAAAGAAAATTCACACACACACTATCACCACAGCTTCGTGTGGCCCCATCATTGGTGATTGACGAGAGGTCGTTGAATGACCTCCAGCCTCCTGTGCCTCCATCCTCCAGTTAACATGCTGCTAACTCAACCTGATTTGGATATGAATCTCAATTATTTCCACATTGTTTATTATATCTTCCCTCCCGCAATGTGAAACACTTTATTTTCACGGACGTCGGGTAACACCGAAAATGCGTCCATAAGGCAAATTTTTTTTTTTCAGACTTTTTACAATTATACGACATTTGACGACAACTCACAGATTTGACAAAGACTATTTTGAATTGGACAAGAAGACTCGACTAACTTTTAAAAAGTAATAAAACGAGATTACTTTTTAAATTAAAATGAGAATTAAAAAATCCTAAAATCAGCTATATGGAATTATTTATTATGACACTTAACTCTAAATGAAACTAAAAAATAAATAAATAACATACCCTAGATGGTATACAATGGTCTTACTTGCTAGACTCACCAAAATACAACATACAAATGTGATTTGTAAGGATGGAATATGACCACTAAAACAAATTGAATTTATACTTCAAACACTCAAATGACATATAAGACCATTGGACCTCTATAGAATTCAACAATAAACAATACACTATTAAAATAATTGAATGCTATGGACCAATGAAAAGACTTGTCACAACACCCGTGAAAATTAGAAGTAAAAGACTCTTCACAATGACAAGAAGAAAGACATAACTACTCACCTAAAGTTTCATGGAGTCTCCAACAAACGTCACTTAAATGCACTGCACTGAATCACCATAGCACCAAACACGTTGAATACTCTTTGAAATAGTCTTTGTAGCGAATGCCCCCAATCTCGTTCTTATTTTGAACACAATAATTTTATTCCTCATCGGGCTCAAAATATACCCACAGTGAAACTCTGCACAACGTTGGAACGTGTATAGATCTACAGTGTGAAGAGTTTGCTATCTGGAGAAAAATCAACCAAATATTACTTCCAGTTAAATTTTTAGACGTTGTTTCTGACAGATCTGAATAGTTGGATCGTCGTTTTAGACAATTTTGATCTTACAAGTATTGTTCAGGATGGGACATGAATCTGGAGATGAAGTTGACCCACCAAAACAATTGGATATATAGAAATTATAGTCAATTGATAGGGATCAGGGCATGAATTATCTCCACCTTTGTTGGCAATCGGTATTGATTTGTCGAATCTTTCTCGTAGATCATAAGCTGAGTAGATACGGTTTGAATGAACAAAATACACCAATCACTTCGATGTTCAATACAATATTTTTTACATGTGAGTCAAAGAGGATTCTGTAGACACTATGCAACCCACGGATCAAATTTGAGAAATTGATACTGCTAATCTATGACGATGTGCGCATGGATATGATCCTATGTGGTAAATAAATCCGAAGAACCAATATAATGTAATAGAGATGCATGTAAGCCTATTATGGCACGATCTGATCACTGTAGAAGTCTTAATAGAAATTGGATGCTTTGTTGTGCACGTGATCCGATGAAGACTATGGCAAACAACATATATATCATACACAAAACATTTGGAAGGAAAACTTAGATGTGTCGAAGACCTCCGATATGCACAGCCACGCATTGATTAATGGACAACATTTTTAAATGAGAAATGACTCTCATTTGGACACAACCTCGGACCTCTGATCACTCTGATACCAAATATTAGGACAGCAATATTGTCACACAGAAAAAATAAATTGATATGGTATTCAACACACAATAATATTATATTTCTGTATCACTTCACAACATGTTTGGCTAATATATAGCCAATATAATAGAAGAACTACTTTCTAGAAAATAATAAGTCAACAAACAACTTACCCATTTATAATTTTACGGGTACAACAAAACTCTATAATAATATATTGTTGAAATAATATATTATAACAATATGAATTGTAATATCAACTCAGTTATATCACATAATTATAATCTAACTTTTATAATAATGTGAGCACTAATAATATGAAATCCTAACAATATGGTTGTCTTTTTATCCAATACAGGTGTTTTACATATATTAGAGTGAGTGGATTTGAAGGGAGACCTTACAATTTACCAAGGTATGTTGATGATAAGTGGATTCTAATGGATCTTTCAAGGAATATTGTCCTTGTGCACAGTAAACTATCAAAAAGGCATAAAACCAATATAAAATTTCCTCTCCAACTTGAGAGATATTCTTTTCAAAAAATAGGAAAACATAGGATGATGGATGGGGAAATGGAGAAATTCCAAATGGATAAGTTTACTCTAAGTCCTAACTTTTATATTTGATGGATTTTTACTTCTAGTGAGCATGGGCCTCATTTCAAGGATTATTGGATGAACTGTGTTGATGAAGAAGAGGTGAGGAAAGGGATTTCTCCAAGGATGACCTTGAGAAAAGTAATTGATTTCAAAATTGTTGTGATTCCCCAAGGAATAGAGGATGACCCAAATGTGGTAATGCCAATTTTATCTTGAAAAAAGTTTAGAATCAAAATCAATTACTCCTGTATATTAGAACAAAAAGGAATCAGATGATCCACACAAAATAATTGTTGATGTCATGAGAAGAACTTTAACATGGTTAGTTGGAAAGGGTATTGATTTTTCTTTACAAAATACAAGAGTGTTAAAGGAATTTAGGGACCTAAATGTTTTGAAAGAGGACCTCCCTCCTTTGAGAGGAGGAGTTGATACCATGGACCCTTTGAATGGTCAATCCCCTCAATTTCCCAGTAGGAAACCCACCACATAAATAATTGATGAATGGACTTCTGCAAAGAGTAAAAATGGAACATCAAATACTTCTTTAGTTCAAAAGCCAGAGGATATGCTTTCATGGGTAATTCAAGATGCCCCTATCACTACAGCAACGCCATTGCAATAAAAAAGAACTAGTGTAACCAATCTAAGGAATCCTACAGTGACAATATAAGGGACATCAAGAACATCCAAAGTGATGAGGGGATATTTTCCTAATTTTGATTCAGCTCTTATAGTTTAGAGTGCTAAAGGAAGAGAGGGTTCCATAACTCAAACACTTTGAAAGGGCATAAAAAAGGCCTAAAGTGATATTTCCTTTGGTGAGGGATGTGTAGTATTTCAGCTGGAGAAGGTGAGAATAGTGCAAGGAAGCATAAGAGAAAGGATCCTAAGGTAATCAACCCTCTTATCTTGACTGAAACTCAGAAAAAGGTTAGTGTTACTAATTATCCCATCAAACCATAAAATCATAAGATCCTAAAGGTTTTCATTTTGATCTTTGTAAACCAACACCTATTGTGGCTCCATCTGCATTTCCAACTAGAATAGTTGCATGGATGATTCAAGGTGCCCAAATATCTATCCAATTAGGTGGTGTTGCAACAAGTTAAATACAAAAAGATCTAGTTATAGTGCAGCCTTGTATGAAATATGACATCAAAGTAGAGTTTCCACAAAGGAAACCAGAAAAGAAGATTGAAATAATTAGTGTGGAGGAACTTACAGATAGTCCATACTTTGAGATTTAGGATGACTGAATTGAATTTCATATAAAATAAAGTGTAAGTGTGTCTTTTGAGGATATACATATGTCAGGTATTGGTTAGCATCGAAACATTGAAATGGGTTCCCAACCCCAAAATACTAAAATGGAAAATGTATCCCCTCCTGTGAAGGGAAAGGAAATCATTCAAGCATATATGGATAAAAATCTACCCCTGGTGTCACTCTCATTACAATTCAACCATCTAAAAGTGTAGACAAGACACAAGAAAGTGAAGAAGTTCAAACTACACTGGCCCCAAAAAAGCACATTTGAAGTTGTGATAGATACAAGTACCCCTATCAAGGGTAGTGTTGTTATAGGTATAGAGGTTAATGATGAAAGAAAATATCAAGGTTTAATTTACCAACCCCACTCAACAGATCAAAAAGATGAAGACCCTTCAAAAAAGAAGAATGGTTAGGGAAAATATGAGATGGAGGTGCCTACTATAAAGCCATTTTTCGAAAGTTTCTTAAAAAAAGGAGAAAATTGAAACTCCAAGCCCTAAAAAAGAATCTCAAAAAGAAATAGAGAAAGCATTTGCTTCCCCACCAAAAGATTCAAAGGAAGAAACAAGAAAGAAGTCCACTTATATAGAAGATGTAACAAAAACTGTAAGTTTGGTGGTTACCCCTACTGAGAGCTTGAAGGAAACAATAATTCCACCTATTGGTCCAATGGAAAGGAAGTGCCAAGAGGAGAAATCAGAGACTGATAAAAAATTGGAGAACATCAAACAACCTCTAACCCTAGACCAAAGTAAAGGACAACTAGAAATGAAGCCATCTAATAGCACAAAGCAGATAGTAACAATGGATGTGCTGCATACATAAAAATCAATACCCCAAAATACTCAATAAGCATCCACAGAAATGGTATTATTTTCCCAGATGCAAACATCACACCAATAGGAATAAAAGTTGGTAATGCTCTCATGGCTAGCTGGTTAGGAGGATTTCTTTAAGAGAAAGAATAAGGAAAAGAGGTTGTCAAAGGAGGATCCTTAGACATTACCAAGATTGATTTCCCAAGACCAAAAAATGCTTCAAATAAGGAAAGAGTTATAACTTGAACACATATTAATAAGTGAGGGTTTAAAACAATGGAAATTGTAACTTCTCACCTAGGGATATCAAGAGATAAAATTATAGTCAGTGACTATGACATACAACATATCTAGTTGGGTAGACCTACAAGGGAAGTCATTAAGCAATACATAGTAGTAGCAATTGAGGTTCTTTTCCAAAGAGTTTATGAAGATAAGGTAAGAAAAAATGTAATTAAAATACCAAGTCAAAGCTTTAACTTCATGCTTGTAATAGTTAGTGGGTCCATTAAGGGAAAAGCAAGAAACTCCTACTGTTATCACTCCAGATATCTTAGGAATCATAGAAAAGGATACCAAAAAGGTCAAGTATTTTGATAGATAGGTTGAAGACTTATTTGAAAGAGGAAAGAAGATTTTTGAGAAATAAAAAAATAGGTATGAGAGAATTTACCACCAAGCTCAATGATATAATTTATTTAATTAAACAATGTGAAAATGAGTTATTCTACTTTGAAGGGATTCTTCTCAAGTTAAATCTTATCAACCAACTTGATGAGAATATAGTTTAAAATGAGGGAATCATGCCTCTAAATAAAATGGGAAATCAATATGCTATGGAGTACTTGTCCAAAATTTGGACTGAGGTTCTAAATAAATTCAAAGAAAATATGGAGGCATAAAAAGAATGGATTGAGAAAAGCATTGACACCATAGACATGAAATTAGAGGGTATGGTATTTGATAAATACAAAACTAGTTATGGTGACTTGAAGATTGATTTTCTGGTCCACTCCTTTGAAAAATACATCCATGATGAGAATTATTCATAGGATGTTATTAAGAGGTTGGTTTCTCTAGAGGACACAATTGCAGAGTTGAAAATAAAGTCAAGGGATAATAGGAGAAGAATGGAAAAGTGTGTGGATGTATTGAATAGGGTGAATTTAATATTCCAACACCACATAGGCTCTAATGAAAATTATATAAGGCATTTTTTCCAAAGATATGATGCATACAGGGAGAGACAACCAGATAAAAAAGAAGAAGAAAAATATTAAGATTGACCATGTTGACCAGTGAGAAAGCTTAGGCTTGTTTTTCTTAATCAAATCTCATCTTTTCATAATTGATACTCTTGTTTTATAATAGTTGAACATTACTTTGAATTTTTTATTTCAAGTATGAATATAACATAATACAATACAATATACGTTTATGTTTCTTTAATAGGATTCTAAATCTATTACGAAGCACGTGAGTTATTGTAACAGTTTGAATTTTTTGTATAGATGAAAAATAAAAATGGGGTTCTATAGGGGCCCCGACCCATGGAAAAATTATACATTTTTGTGAATTACATCAAAAAGAAACTAGAGAAAAGGACACCTAATAATTTTCCAATACCACAAAATCCTCGCTGAAAAGAGGAATTTTGTCCAGAAGCTTGGTTTTCCTTCGAACAAACTCCTCTAACCCAACAGCCATATGTGCAAATAGAACTTCCTCTTCCAAGGTGCTAGACATCCCCATATCCATGAGCTTCTCAATATTCATCCTAGGGCCATCCAAGATACTCATAAATTCCATCTTATTATGATAAGAAGAGACCCAATTTAGGAGATCCAGGCCACCTGTGGGAAATGCTTTCCTCCTTTTTCTTTGTAGACAAAGGGCTGGGTAGAAACAAATGATGTGGCTAGAAGTGCAAGTACAGTGGTCCTTGAAGTTGGCTAAGAAGGAAATTTGGATCTTGATTCACCCTTGCATTTCTGCATAACAGCCAGTGACACATCAAGGAAATTGAGAAGGTGGAGATTTTGTGGGCCTTTTTCTCCAAAGAATAAACACATTTTTCCAACTCATTCACCTTGCAAAAAAGAGTAGGAATAATGTCTATACAAACCCCTTCACCAAGCTCATAGATTATGAAGGAATCTCCTTTATAATGAACTCTTCATTGTAGATGAAAGGGAATATGTTTTCAATTACACCTTTCACAGATGGCATGCTCTTGAGCTAGAATTTCTTTAGTACCTCTGGATGAGTCTTTTGATGCTCCCACATGAAAAGGTGAAAGTAAATCATTTAGAAGGAAAAAAATATGGGATTGATTCTGATGAGCCTTCAAATAAAAGACACATGAACAACTTGGTTTTCAATGGCCCATTATAGTCCTCTGGATCTGAAATAACGTCAAATAACATCCTCAAAAATGCTTCATCTGGGCTGATAAATCAAAAATTAAGTTCAAATCCTCAGAGGATATTTCCTTCAAACTGGATGCTAATGTCACTCCTCACCATGTTGCAGAAAGAGAAATCCAACAAGCTTTTTCACACTTAAAATAAAGGGATGTAAATTTGTAGGAGAAGTGATGGAAATTTATTAGTAAAAATAAAGCTAGTGAGTTAAGCTAAGCACAATCATGATGAGTTGATCGATGATATTATCTCATGTGATACCACATGAAGGAGATAAGTGTGAAATAGAATGATATCATAAAAAAATAAGGAAATTGGCTTTATATGATATAAAACATGTGAAAACACTCAACTTAGAAAGATATGACAATATTTGTGTGTGTTTCAAGGAAGATTCCCAAAAGGTGGGAATGATTAAACATCAAATCAAACCATTTGGAGGAACTAAAAAATCATTAAAAAGTCTCTCAAATTACCTGAAAAATAAATAATTAAACAAATGATACCGAAAGGGTGACATGACATCCTAGTCATTCTGGGAGAGTGAAAAATACACTTATCATTTAAAATAATTCCTCCACATGGCATCAAGAAATTAGATAATATTTTCAAAGGAATGATAATAATCAGATTGTGTGCCAAAAAGAGGAATATTCTTTTGAAAATTCACATTTTTTGGGGGAAAAGAGAAAAGAGTAGGCCAAGAGAGAGAGAGAGAGTTGTATATATATATGAGTGGAATGTTCTCGTATCAAAAGGGGGGTTATTTTTTTCTAAATTCTTAGAGAAAACATAGGAAAACCAATTGTACTTTTCTTGAAGAATTTGAATCAAATTGAGAGACCTGTGATTTATTTTATTTTTTCCAAACCTTCTCATGCCAAGATGATTGCAAGTGTACAGTCATTGGAAATCATTGAGGCCATAGGCTTTATGGCCCCTTGCTGAGAAATTTGAATTTCTTGAAATTAACTATGTTTTTTCCTGAGAAAGGTTGTCTTTGTTCCTAAGGTAAAATACTTTGAATCAACTACTTACCTTCCCTGTTGTAATCTTATGTTGATAGTTTCTTTGAAACTACACTAGATCTTGTCTTAATTAGTGGAATTTTGGCAACTGTAATTACACTGTAGATAAATATTTCTTTTTAGGTGTGATAAATAAGTTTTAAATTCATATTACCTCTATTTGGTTAAGAATATTCTAGTAAGATTTTGAATGTATCTTGAGCGTAGTTGAGCAGGAACTGTTAGTGTTTTATTGAGAGTTTAGCATGAGATTTTTTGTTTAAATTCTCAAAGGTTGTGTGAAATATTGTACTCTTGGGCTTCCATGAGTGCATACCTTTTGGTTAAAGGGCTTGCTTACTAGTTTGTGTAATGTATTCCTCTTTCCTTGGGGAAATTTCCAAACATTTGTAACATTTTCTTGAGAAAATTGTATAATCAACTTTATCATTCTTTAATATCCCATTCATACACAAAAACTATAACCTACAATTATTAAATCCTTCTAAATTACCCATGTTTTCCCTATCTATAACCATTTTCCAAGGGACTTTACCATCTCTACCCTCCCTTTCCATAAATATGCAACATCAAGATAAAATTTACACTTTCTAGAGTGAACCGAGTCCTATTTTGAAAGACATCTACATTATTTAGTGTGAGAACTCGTGAGAGTTAAATAATTTTTGCATTGATTGTGTCTATTCAAGACTATCCTTCATATTTCCAAGAGAAAGCTTAGAGATTGCAATTTCATCCACCTTTCTCACAATTACAGGTTACAAAATGGGTACTCTCACCTTGGTTAAAGGCATAACCTAAATTAGGAGGGAAGGTCATCCACTTTTTGAGTGCATTCCAATCTCTCCCAAGTCAAGTCTCAAAGAGTCTATCAGACATGATCCCGACTACAAATGATGAAATCCTCAATCTGTCTTTCTCTAAGCATCTAACTTAGTTTATAAATGTTTCTTGGATCTTAAGGTGATGCAGAATTGGGTACAAATAGTAGCCATGAATATCCATTTAAATTATCCAAGGACAACCTCCAGTCTCAATTCTCCTTTGGAAAAAATCACATATTTTGACCTCGTTAATGCAAACCTAGAGGAGTTTAGGTAGAGATTGCATGCTAGAAAAAGAAGAGAAACTATGGCTTGTGTGGTGCATAGTCATATAGACCTCATCGCCACTTTCCCACCCGTGGCGCAGTGCCTAGAGCTTGTATGGGTATGCGCTCAACATTATAACCCTATAACAAGAGAAGTTTGGGATGGGAATGGGGCATTGGTATTGTCTTTCCAAGAAGAAGCATTTGACAGAATGTTGGGTTTTCCACATGTACAAGAGGAAGGCGTTATTACCATGCAGTCAACACATTTATATTGGAATTCACGAGTAAAAAGATGAACCAAGTTTATGAATGATCATTGGTTGGCTAGCCCCCAACTTTTGTCTCCAAATTGCCTAAAAATTTGAGTAGAGAAGACTTTGTTGACAAAGTTGGAGATGTGATCACATTGCTAAATAGGTTGATGGGTATGGAATCTACTAGCCTTTTCCATGAATGGATGTTCCAGTTCATATAGGTCATACTCACAAATATAAAACTTCTCCCTTGGGCCAATATAATAAGTAGGAAAATTTATGAACAAATAATGGGAGTTTCCCGAATTGCAAGAGGGGAGAAGGTTGGTGTGGCGGAGTTCTTTATGTCATCTTACTTGGTCTATAATATCGTTTTCCACAGAACTTTCCCAAGCTTGCAGAAAGATGGGGATCTCAACAGGGCCAAAGTATAAAATGTATTTTTCCAGTTGAATCTAGCGAAATACGCTCTGCACTATAGGAACGTTTCTAATGCTTTCTTTGCGCATGTGATATGCCTCTTTCATCCAACCTGGGAGGTTGAAATATTTTCCCAAGATGCTAGCTGGGTCATTGCCGAGTATGGATGTTGCTTCATCTAGTTCCAGACCTTCTCTTATATCAGGGTCAGTTGTTTTGAAGGGATCCCTTACTTACTCCCTAGGTATGTGGATGATAAGTAGCATTGATGGACTTAGTAAGACATTTGCTACCAGTGCATCAGATCATCACCGAAAAACATCTTACATCCCCTGTTAAGTTTCCTATGAGCATTAGGAACTATGCTTGCCCAAACATCCAAAAGGCAAGAATACTAGAATCACAAAATGGGTAGGGTCATATTGGACAAATTTGAGTCCAGGTCTCGGTAAGATATAAAACAAATTGTGCACAATGTTGCTGCCACTTTGATGGAGCATGAGCCTTGTTACGGACACTTTTGGATGGATTGCATAGATGAGGAGGTTGAATAGAGTGATTATTCAAGGATGACACTCTCCCAGACGGCAGCCTTCAAAATTATTCAGGTTCCTAATGAGTTGGAAGATGATAATGATGTAATCAATGATGATTATATAAGAGGCAACGTCGCATCTCAGCCTTTACCACCAGTTAATTGGGAGGTTGACGATGGAAGGCCAAATCATGACAGGGCTGCAAATGTCATCTCAACGATCTTTAAAGTGGTTATTCTCACAGGGTGTAGATGTAAGTCATCAAAATACTTCTTTACTAGGGGAGTATACAGGTTAGCAAGGTAATTGATGATCTCCTCCCCCCATATCGGAAAATTTCATGCTACTAGGGATGTTTCGGGGAGGTAAGGGGTCAATCTCTCATTTAAGAAATTGTCATCAGCCCGGATAAGGGATGATGTGAGTGCCCAAATCCGCAAAATATGGGACCTCCTTTGCTCAGTTGATACAAAATGAACTGAGGAAGTACTTCAAGGGAGTATGAGTGAAAGTCCCTGTTGTTTCTGACTACTCCTTTACAGGTTGTTCTAGCATCATCTCCAGAGTCCAAAAGGAAAGGAAAAAGTGACAACCTATACTTCAAAGAAATCTAAGGGAGTAAGTGTGTCTGAGGGTGTCTCATAAGGTACCCATGCCAAATAAAGGTCTACAAGGCTTTGGAGGAAGAGGAGGAACAATTTCACCTTTGAAGGAGAAAATAGACAAAAGTATCTAAATGGGTTGATTTGGAGGAAGCAGAAAGCAGTTGGGGAGATAATGGTTCCGAATATTCCCGTACCTTCACCCGCCATTACCCAATCCCCAGGGATTCCACTCCTTATTGAATCTACTTCTATTGATCTAACCCATGTTTCCCCACCAGTCCAAGTTGCTTCACCTATTAAAGAGAAATCAATTGTGATTATCCCTGCATCACATATGCTACCTATTCAATAACAGAGTGATGAAACGATGATAGTAGAGCAACCCTTTGAGGAACCCAATACATCTAAGGTTGGGATCAGAGTTGATATTACCCTGAAAAAAGCTCCAGATATTGCAGTGGCAAAAAGGAAACAAAAAAGAAAATGAACATGAAGTTCAATCCACCATTAAGCCAATTAAGGATGCAATAGTATAATATCCGTGCATAAGGGATTATAGTATGAAAAGTAAATACAAAAAGCTATCAATGGGTGCATAATTGCAATGACACCCCAGGACATGATATCGAGGTAGTTGTAGAGGTTCCTAAATTCCAACTTCCAATGACCTATGATACTCATCAAGAACCTCATGAGATAGTTTCTTATTCCAAGGAAGAAGTGGTTAAAATTTTGGAAAAAATAGGAGAGATTGATGCCCAACCATATTCAATTGCAAAGGAAGGAGAGGTAAAAGATTAGTTTGGGGCACTAGATGAAGTAGATGGCCATAATGAACTTGTGTTAAAGGTTTCTCTAGAAGAAATAACACATGTGACCACAAAGAACTCACTTCCAGCTCCTTCATCATCCAAAGCTCTAGACAATCATTCCTATAACTTCAGTACCACAATCACATAAGGAATACAAGCCACCAATAGGAGTCTAGGTAGGAGGTGCTCTCCCATAGAAAAGAAGAAGAAGAAGTAAATCTAATTGGATGACAATGATCTGCAAATAATTTCCACTCTCAATCCCTCTAGGCCACCCAAAATGGAAAGAGTTATGTCAATAGAAATTCTAAACAAGAAGGGAGAAATATTTTTAGAAATTGTAGCTCCCAAATCCAATGTGCTCTAGACTAAGGCTTCTCCATTTGATTACCAAGTCACAAGGATATCATTAGGTAATCCTTTCACTGATGAAATTAAACATGACTTATATGTGGTAGTAGAAGGAGTATTATAGAAAATTGATGATTTTTAAGGAGACTAAGAAGGACCTAAAGACTAAAGAATGAAGCTTTTTCTAACTTGGTTATGAAAATTGGCTAAGACCCTCAGACAGGAAAAGTTGCAAGTCCCTCAAATCACCTACGATGATATCAGAAGAGAAAATGATTTGGGAAAAGGGAAGAGGTCACCATACAATGCGAAAATGACTTAGTCACCTTAGGTGAGGAAGTGATTAGGGAATGCGTGAAACACTATTCCCACATCTTTGATAAAATAGAAACAACCAAGGCATTACTGGACAAATGTAGGGCCAAATGCAAAATGTGGAGTGATATGTTGCCAAAGTTTAAATACATTACAGACTTAGAATATGATTTGGTTGTTAAGGAGGGGATTATCTCCCCTGAATCTATAGGAAATCAGTATGAATATCATGAGACTGCAAAGATAAGGGTTGAGACCTTGAATAATTGTGTCAATTTTCTCAGAAAGCAAAAGAAAAGGTGACTGAACACATTGATGGTCTACACTCTCTTGTTGATAAATTAATTGGAGAAAGTATTGGGGAATGGATTAAGATGGAAAATATAGATATAATGTGGTTAAATGTTTTAGGGATTATGCCCTTGGAAAGCCATTTGAAATAATCCTAAAAGACTTTTCTAATATGCAATGACTTGTGCAAGTTGACAAAACAACTTATAAAATATTGAAGAGGATAAATAAGGGAAAATATATTTTTTTGGATCTTGAAAAAGTGGGAGCTAGGTAGGAAATAATTTTCCATTATCATTCAGGCTCAGATGAAGAATTTGTCTTATAGATGTTTGGGAAGTTTTGATGTTTACAGGATATGATGAGGGACAGTTTGGAGAAACAACTCATAGATGTGGACCCAAAAAACTAAAGAATGTAAAGAGGAAAGAAATTGAAAAAAACTTGTCATAATGTTGAAGTGTTTTAGAATCATTCAAGTATGAGGCCCTTTCTAAACAAAATACAATTTTGCTAAAGGACAAAAAGGTTATTGAAGGATAGGGGAATATCCTTCTTTCCCCCCTCAAGTTTCATCATGTTGTATCATCTTGTTCAACTCAATTAGAAAGGTGAGGAATTTTTCAGTTAGAAGGATTTTCCCCCTCATTTTGGAAAAAAATATTTGATTTCATGAGGAAAATTCTCAAATTTATCTTAGGTAAGTTTTGGGGGGAATTGGGAAAATATTATGATGAAAAAATTGTATAAGAATGGGGGTCTTGTCCTCATTCTGAGGGTGGGTACTCGTTGAATTTTTTTGATCAGTTTGTTTTAATTCCACTTTCTTGTTTACCAAGTATTTTGTAATTTTCCATCTCTATGAGAAAATGTTAAGGTGGTTGCATTGTACATCCATTAGGAAGTTTTGAAGGCATTTGTTTATGTCCCCTCACAAAAACTTTCATGAATGGACCCTTTTTGCTTTGATATAATTATACTTTACCTATTTCTTGTGTTTTAAAAAGTATGAACAAGGAAATATAATTTTCATTTCAATATTGTACTAGTTTCATTTAGTGGAATACACAAAGATAATTTCTTCAATTGTTGCATTTCTCTGGTTACTACATGAATATTATGAAGTAGGGTATACTCTATAATATTTTTGTGTAGTTGTAAAATCCTAATGGTAACACTTATTTTGGGGAAGGTTATTGTCATCCCTTAAGGTTATTTTTGGTGTATGAAACAAAGGTAACAAACACTTTACCTGAATTCTATCTCAAAGATTTGTGTCTAGGATCTCAAGGACTATTCAGTAACATTTTTGGAAATTTGGTATCAATGAATGAAAATGTTATCTCATGAATTCTATTAAATTGATTGTTCTTCTCAAAATGTATGGTGCTTCCTTATCTTAAGTTGGTCCTATAAATTTTTTCAACAAAGGTATTTTCGTATTTGCATTTTCTAGCTCCCTTTGAGGTAGTAATAAAATTTTCCTCTTATAAATGGTTCTAAATAGTTATAGAATTTAATATTCTAGTGAAGAATCCTCAAGATAAAGCTGGGATATAATATTTTTCATCTAAATATATTTATTGATTTAATCTACATTTTGTAAAGCTGGAAGGACTTCAGTCTAATTTTAAATTTGATCCCACACAGAAGTTACTTCTAGAGTTAGAAGGGGTCCATAAAAGAAGAAAGAAAATATGGGAGTCTGTAATGTGTCAAGCCTTTCAAATAGACAATCTAGTTGAGGACTACTCTAGCACATCTGACAACTTTGAAGCATCTAGCCTTGATTTTCATTTACACTCCTTGTACAGACAAGGCCCTGATCTTGAGATTGCACGAAGTAATCCTAATCCTATTCGTATTGTTTACCAACAAGAATAAGGGATTCCATTTAGAATATGTCCCTCCTAAGGACCCTTATCAAGTTGTCTCAAACTCCTTTAATCCAACAACCCCTTGTTCAACATTGGTTAAATCATCCTCACACCTGAAGAACCTACACAAAATAACATGGCTGAACCCCCTCCTAGGGAACCCTTCATAGTTCACACGTATGGACCTATCAATTTCAATGGCATGGAAGGTTATCCTAATGAGGTCCTAATGAGATTAGAATGAGGTTTCCTAAGTTATAAGGAAATAATGTTATCAGTGGTGATCACCATTTAAATTATTTCAAAATATTATGGATGATTATGAAGTTGAATTTGAGGATGTTATGTAAAGTTTGTTTGTGCACACTCTAGAAGAGGATGATCGTGAATGGTTTAGAGTCTCTACCCAATGGATCAATTAATTCATGGAAATAAATGAAAAATGCATTCAAGGTTCCATATGGTGATAAAACAAATCCAATATTTCTGTTATCTGAATTTGAAAATATTAAGAATAATCCCAACAAGTGTGTGCATGACTTCAACACTAGATTCAATAAAACCATGACAAGGTTACCAAATAATATAAGGCCAGTGATGAGTCTTTCCTTATTATGTAGTTAGACACATTTGAAAAAAAGGCAACATACTATTTAAGAGATAAGAATCCTCGAACTCTTTCACATGATTTCACCATGGCTATTAAGATCGAGAATAATATCAAAGCCACTAGGAAACCACCAAAGAGAGAGGGTGTAAATCTGATTAACCCAAAATTCCCTGACTAGTAAGACTATTGACCTTGAAGAAGTTTTCAAAACTTTGAGAAGATTTAGTAAGAAATTTCTTACAAGTGAACATGCTCAAAAAGTCAATCCGTAAGAAAATCAAAACATTGGGCATAATCTAGTTTGGGAAACTGACCATTGAAGATTTTTGGGGAGGGGGATAGAGGAAAATAACATAGTTCGGGTCATTGGTAAACAAAGAGATTCAGAGATAATCAAGAAATTCCTGACCATTTGGTGGGAAATGGTAGTTGATTCAAGGAAATTTCTTACAAGTTGAGCACGGGCTGAAAAAGGGATTGTCTCCCAATCCGTAAGCTCAGCATCAGAACATTGGGCATAATAGGTTTGGAAATCATTCCAAAGAATATTTTTGGGGAGAGGATAGAGGAAAATGACCTATGGGTCATGCTGGTAAACAACTAAACTTTATAGATAATAAAGGGATGGAATTCCTGACCCTTTGGTGGGAAGAGTAGCTGATGTCGAGGAAGAAGTGTACCATTGATTGGTGTGATAAATGTTTGTTGCCCCATGTGCCTTGTGATTGACTTGCAGATGATGGTAATGATGAAGCTGATTTTAGTGATGTGTGTGTATGTTGGAATGTCAACAAGATTACGAAGTTGGGTGCATCTTCTAATGACCTCCTCTGTGCCCGGAATGTGGCTGATTTTTGGACTTGTATTGAAAAGTTTAGTTCCCACCCTGTTGAATTTAATGCTGAAGTTGATATGGCTTGATATTTTGAGTTACCTAATCATGATTTTGAGTATCCTTGATGATAAAGAAATACTATGCAATGTTATTTCAAACAAGATTGGAATTTACTTATCAATGTGCAGTTTGCTCAGGAAAAGGAGTAAAACCTAAGGAATAGGAAAATTAAGGGATCTATGCTCCTTCAGCTAAAACTAAGATGCCTATTCTTTCTAATGTCCCCAAGGATGCTCCCCAGAGAAATGTGTTAAACAATAAAACCTATAATTCAGCATGAGCCAAGTAGTTCTTCCCCTTCTTCCACTAAGAAAACCTTTTTCCATCTGACAAAACAGTCATAGTTCCCTCCAATACTCCCCTTCCCAAGTATAATGTGTGTGATATGGCCCAAATCCTAAGCCAAATAAATATCATAGTTCCCATTGTGGAATTATTAAGGATCCCTGAGCATAAAAAGTGATTTTTTGAGTATTAGGGTTTCAAAGAAGATGATGATTGCTACAAAAAGTACTCTTGTTAATAAAGAATCATCCCCCACAGTTGCTGAGGTTAAGGTGGATGAAACTGAAGAGGAAATGGAAATGGACCTCCTAAATATACTTGGGAACTTCCCTAGTAGAAACTCAATTGCATGTTTACCCTTTTTTCACCTCTCTCATTGTAAATGGATGACTCATACAAAATTTTATGTTTGATTTTGGTGCCTCATGTAACATCATGCCTCTATGGCAGTCATTGAATGAATTAAATATAAAGATAACTAGTACTTTCAAGAAATGTTTTGCCATATGGATTCTAGGGAAGTACCCATGGTTGGCTATATGAGGGGATTGATTGTGCAATTGGCATCTGTACCCAGGAAAGTACTTAACTATGAACGTTGTCATTGTTAATTTACCCAGCCATGTGGGGAATTTTGTTATCAAGAAAGTGGGCGCCAGTGTGGGTGGCAGTGTCCAAATGGATATGTCATATGCTTCCATATCATTGGAAGGAAAATTGGTCAAATTATATATGGAAGATAAAATCTTGCACCTTATTGAAAGATCCTAATAATGCTTCTTACGAAGAAATTTTTACTAATGTAGACTTGGAAAAGTTTATAGGCAACGATGATTTTAAGGACCAAAGTTTGGATATAAATGTTTCCAGCTAGAAGATCCTAATGATCTCAAGTGGACCATGGATTTTTATGGAGCATGCTTCAATAGTGGTAACAGGGTAGGATGCTATTGTTGACTTCTCTGAAAAACGAATCTTTAAACTTCTCCTTAAAATTGAATTTTGACTTCACAAATAATGTGGCCAAATATGAAACACTCTTGTTAGGATTAAGGATTTCCTGGAGACGTGGAATAAATTATATTCTTATCAAAGGGGACACTGAGTTAGAAATTAAGCAAGTAATAAAATTGCATGTGGCAAAAAATCAGAGGCTAAAATATTATTGGAATGTAGTATGGGATATCCTTGAATTTTTTTATTTATTTAATATCGCAAGTACCATGAGAGAAACCAAAATGTAGCAACTGATAGTATTAGCAATCCTAGCCTCACAATATGACAATGAGAATTTATCCCCATATTGTAAGTTCGAGGCAGAAGTATTAGTTCGACCTTCTATACATGCTAATATCCAAAACTGAAAAGTATTTGATGATGATTTACATATCAAAAGATTCTTAAATTGTCAAGGTAATTCACAAACTAAATCATTGACATGGAACCTATGATAGATGTATGTGAGGGGAAGGAAACCCCTCTTTGGAAAGTAAGTAATTCAATTAAGACTAATGTTATCCCAAGGGGATTAGTTAGTCTATAATGTTCCCTTATAGCAGCTTCGATAGAGCAGTTCATAAATCCACTATTCTGCCAAGAGATGTCATGGAGTGTAACATGGGTTTCTGCCAAGATCATGGGAACGTATGGTTGGGAAGTAATTTGATTGAAGAAGAAATAAAGGCCTATACTAAGTTGTTAAAAAAGTATCAGGACTACCTTGATCTTGGTCTTATTCTGAATTGAAATCTTATAGAGAAGGATTTTTTCTAGTATGAGATACCACTGGAAACCCACACTAAGCCCTTCAAAAAAAAAAGAGACCTATCAACCCTATTCTTATCAGCCAAGATGCAGGAAGAATTGAAGAAGTTGTGAGATGGTGGCATCATAAAACCTAATCAGTATTCCTCATGGGTGGCCAATTTAGTTTCAATGAGAAAAATGAATGGGGATATAAGGCTCTACATGGATTTATTAACTTTAAATAGGACTTCACTCAAAGATAATTATCCTTTGCCCAATATGGGAAATCTATTCCAGAAGGTAACGGGGTCAGAATTGTTGTCTACCCTAGATGGTTTCTTTGGGTACAATCAAGTTGTGGTGAAAGAATCAAAACAATATAAAGACTGTGTTCACCACTCCATGGGGTACTTATATATATGTCATAATTCCATTCGGATTGATGAATGTTGGGGATACACTCTAGAGAGTGATGGACGTTACTTTTACATGATTCATAAATGAGTTCATCGTTGTGTACTAGGATGACATTACGGTTTTTTCCAAAATAATAGGAGACCACCTGATGCGTTGGGAGAAGGTCCTGATTAGGTGTAGGGAATATGGAATCTCACTGAATCCCAAGAAGTGTTATTTTGGGTTAAAAGTACCAAATTTCTCAGACTCAAAGTGTCCCATCAAAGAGTCATGATTGATCCAAAAAGAGTGGAAGCTATTGATAAAGTTCCCACCCCCTTATCGAAAAATGGTATCCAATATTTCTTCAGACAAATTAATTTTATAAGAAGGTCCATTTCAAATTTTACTGAAATCACATTTCCAATTACCAATATGTTGAAAAAGGACCAGGTGATCAAATGGAATGATGAAGCAAACTTGGGAGCATTCAAAGGGGTAAAGGAGGCACTCAAAATGGCCCCTGTATTGGCCAATCCCTGATTATAAAAAATATTTTTAGATGTTTTATTTTTCTTTTGATTTCGCTATTGTTTCTGTGTTATTACAAAAGAATGAAGAAGGCCATGAAAATCCTATTACATTTTTTAGCAAGGCCTTACAAGGATATGAATATGAAGTATTATGTCATGGAAAAGCATGATTTCACTCTGGTCAAGGAGACTAAAATCTTCAGACCTTATATTCTCAGTTCAAATATTGTAGCATATATACCTCACACATGGTGAAGGACATCTTGTCTCAAATGGAAATGTACAGTAAAAGATCCAGATGGGTTAATAAGCTACAAGAGTATGACATGGATATAAAAACTACCAAGCTAGTATGGGGTCCGGGCCTTGCAATATTGATGGCAGAGACAAATTTACAGATTGTTTAAATTCATGTCATTAAAGAAAATGAGAAATATCCCCACAAAGGGTAAGATGTCTTTCATCTTGGTACAAAAATATTGTGTATTATTTTAAAAATTTGAATTTCTTATGATGGGTTAGATAAGAATCAGAGGAGGACACTCAAGTTGATGTCCCGTAGAAGTACATCTTGACAGACTACAAACTAGGCTTGGAAAATCCTAGAGAGAGTCTTATTAAGATGAATACAGAAGAGGAAGCCCCAAAATTGGTTCATGAATTTCATGTGGGATTTGTGGGGGACATTTTGCTGGAAAGGTTACTGCACACAAAATTCTGAGAGATGGATACTGGTGGCCATCCTTGTTCAAAGATGTTTCTTTAATGGTCAGGAAATGTGAAAGTTGTCAACACTTTTCTGGGAGATTGAAAGCATCTGGGTCTCTCCCCTTACAACCTATTTATATAGAGGCCCTTTTAAGAAATGGGGGTTAGATTTTATTGGTGAGATGTCAGAACCTTCAAGTGAAAGGCACAAGTGGATCTTAGTGGCCACAAACTATTTTACTAAATGGTTTGAGGTTGTTCCTACTAGGAATGCAAATCATCAATTGGTTGTGGATTTTATCCTTAATCATATAATTTACAGGTTTTATGTTCCTGCTAAACGAGTTGATGACAATGCTATGAGTTTTAGGGCCTAAGCCTTTGAATGACAATGTGCCATGATTATGGTATAACTCTTACCTATGCTTCTAAATATAACCCACAAGGAAATGGGAAAGTAGAATCATAGTAATAAGAATCTACTCAAAATAATCCAAAGAACAAAGAGATAAATAAGAGAAAATGGGTGAGCAACTCAAAGTTTGCACTTTTGGGCTATGATAGAGTTACGACTAAGAGATCCACTGGTAAAATCCCATTTGAATAGTTTATGGTGTTCAAGATCTTCTTCCCTTCATTTGCAATTGTCTTCTTACCAATTTATGTAGTAATTTGAGGATGGAGATGGTGTCAACCCTTATGAGGAAAGAATAAATAAAATTATTGAGTTGGATGAAATAAGGAGAGAGTCTTATTTGAAAACATGTCAAATTTAGAGAAAGAAATCAAGAAAATATTTGATAAAAAGGTCACTCCTCAAACTTTCCATGTAGGAGATCTGGTATTAGTATGGGACAACAGTAAGCATGAGGATAAAGGCAAGCATGGAAAATTCAATGCCCTTTGGATGGACCCCTATTCCATAGATGTCAGAGTCGGCGAGCATACCTTTTTCTTGAGGGACTTGGACAGAGGAATGCTGGAATTGCCTGTCAATGGTAGGCATTTGAAACATTTCCTTGATTAAAAGGTATGTCTTTGTATTATTGTAAAGTGTACACTTTCCCTTGTTCTTTTCTATTTCTTTGTGTTGTTCTATATTTTGTTTCATTTCTAGTGTTTTGTTGTTAGTTTTTGTTAGAAGTGGCTCTCATGTGGTATAGGTTTGTGTGTCTATTTGGTTGTCATATTTCGAGACTTCATTTCCCAATGGATAGGCATCTGGTCCTTTTCCTCTCGTATTCATTTTTTTGGTTCTTTGGACACCCATTGGGGGAGTCCATCCCCTAGTCGGAGCCATTTTTGGTGCCCGTATTTTTCATGATAAATCTAGGCACCATTTGTGAATTTTCTTCTTGTTCAGGTTCAGTTCCTAGTTTGGGTTTGTTGTTATTTGTTTGAATTTCAAGAACAAGTGTAAGTGATCCTGTATTGTGGTTCATGTCGTGTCCTAGTCTCGTGATTTTTGACCTTGTCAGGACCATCCTTGATCTCGACGGTGCAAAGAATATAAGAATGGTGATTGTCCTTGGATTAATGATGAAATACTTAGTTGTATGTAGATTAACAATTTTTTTATGCAGATACAAGATACAAGTTTCTTCCTAAATTCTGTAAAAGAAGATATTTGAAGATGCTAGGAGGCTACATAAAAAATGCACAATTTTTTTTTCACTCATTATATGCTTATGATTGTGTAAAATGCAAATTGTTTCTACCCCTGAGGTCCCATAAAATGGAGTTATGTAGCTAACAATCAAAAGTTGGGATGAAAAAGGTAAATTGCATCTTGCATTTCTTTATGAGTGAAACTTGTAAAATTAACTCCAAATCTTGATAGTATTTATTAGATCAACAAAGCATGTGGCATGCAACCATGAGTGGAGGAGGAAATGCATTTCACATTTTTACAATTTTGTGTGTGTGTTGCCTTGCAATATGTTCTCTGAGGCCCATCAACAAATTAAGGTGGATCATAAATGTACTATATCCGTACATGAACTACCTATGTATGCAGAGGTGGAAATTCATAAGGGAATGACCCATGTGGTAAAAATACGTGGGTGATAAGACATGAAAAGCTTGCAATGGTTAAAAAGAGAAAAAGCTGAATTATAGAAGAAGTTCCCATGAATGCAATCTTCAGACATTAATGCAAGGATCTGAGGGTAATTAATATGAGAACTTGATATAAACGTGCACTCTACATTCAAAATCTCAGAACTTTTAAGTATTAAAGGAATCCTTAAGGAAAACTAAACAGAAGGTGTATTTCAAAAGAAAGAGGAGAGTTAAAGTTTTTAGGAAATATTTGGGGTAGGTCTCCAAATTCCAAGATAACAACTAGAGCTTGAAGTTGAACGGGTAAGTGAACTAGTTTTCTTGTCCTTGTGAATATTTAAGGAAAAGCTCAAGATTTTTTTTGAGAAAAAGTAGGGGATTGTTGAAAGAGTGTCATAGCCATGAAGATTCATTTAAATTATCCAAAGAAAACCTCCAATTTAAGTTCCCCCTTGGACAGAATCATAGATTCTAACCTTGTTAGTGCTAACCTAGAGGAGTTTAGGTAGAGATTGTACTCCCCAAAAAGAAGTGAAACTATGGCCTATGTGGCTAGTAGTTATATTGACCTCACCACGCTTTCCCTCCCATTGTGCAGTGCCCAGAGATCTTGTATGGGTATGTACCCAACATTATAACCCTATAACAAGATAAGTTTGGGATGGGAACATGGCCTTGGTATTATCTTTCTAAGAAGAATAATTTGATAGAATGTTGGGTTTTCCACCTATATGAGAAGAAGGTTCCATTACCATGCACTCAACATAGTTGTACTGGAATTCGTGAGTAAGAAAATGGACCAAGTTTATGAATGGCCATTGGCTAGTTAACCCCCAATGTTTTTCTCCAGATTGCCTAATATATTGAATATAATAGACTTTATTGAGGAAGTTGGATATGTGATCACATTGTTAAATAGGCTGATGGGTATGGAATCTACCAACCTTTTCCATGAATGGATGTTTTAGTTCATATAGGTCATACTCACAAATAAAAAAACCTCTCCCTTGGGCTGAAATAATAAGTAGGAAAATTCATGAACAAATGATGGGAGTTTCCCAAATTTAAAGAGGGGAAAACTCTAGTATGGTGGAGTTCTATATGTCATCTTACTTGGTCTATAATATTTCTTTCCATAGAACTTTCCTAGGCTTACAGAAAAAGGGTGATCTCAGCAGTGCCAAGGTATGTGATGTCTTTTTCCACTTAAACCTGGTAAATTATGCTATGTACTATAGGTAGGTTTCTAATGTTTTTTTCATGCCTATGATATGCCTCTTTCACCCCAATTGGGAGGCTGAAATATTTTCCCAAGATGCTAGGTGGGTCATTTCCCAGTATGGATGTTGCTTCATCTAGTTCTAAACTTTCTCTTATATCAGAGTCATTGGTTTTGAGGGGATCCCTTACTTACTCCCTAGGTATGTGGATGAAAAGTGGGCATTAATGGAGCTAGTAAGACAAATAATACCAGTACATCAGATCATCACCAACAAACATCTCACATCCCCTGTTAAGTTTCCTATGACCATTGGGAACTATACTTGCCCAAACATCCAAAAGCTGAAAATGTTAGAATCAGAAATGGGTAGGGTCATGCTGGATAGATTTGAGGCTACGCCTTAGTATGATATAAAAATATTGTGCATAGTGTTGTAGCCACTTTTATAGAGCATGAGCCCCATTATAAAGACTTTTGGATGGATTGTAGAGATGAGAAGGAGGTTAGACAGAGGGATTATTTAAGGATGACACTCTCCCAGATGGATGGAATTCAAAATTATTCAAGTTCCTAAGGGGATGGAAGATGATAAAAATGTAATCATTGATGATTATATCAAAGGTAACATTACCTCTCAACCCTTACCACCAGTCAATTGGGAGAGAAATAATGAAAGGAATGTCAAATCATGACAGGGGTGTGAGTGTCATCTGATGATCTTTAAAGTGGTTATTCTCACAGGGTGTAGATGTAAGTCATCAAAACACTTCGGTACTTAGGGAGTGCATAGTTAGAAAGATAATTGATGATTTCCTCCCCCATACTATAAAGTTCATGCTACCGTGGATGTTTTAGGGAGGAAATGGGTCAATGATCTCTTTTAAAATTGTTATCATCAGCCAAGTAAGGGATGATGTGAGTGCCCAAATAATGCAAACTGGGACCTCCCTTACTCAATTGACAAAAAGAATTGAGGAAGTACTTTAAGGGAGTATGAGTAGATCCTTGTTGTTTTTTCTACCCCTTTATAGGTTGTTCCAACATCAGCTTCAAGACCAAAAGGGAAGGAAAAAGTGACAACCTATACTTTGAAGAAATCTAAGGGATTAAGTATGTATGAGGTGCCTCATAAGGTACCCATGTCAGAGACAAGTCTACAAGACTCAGAGGAAGAGGAGGAGAAAGTTCACCTCTGAAGGAGAAAAAGGACCAGGGTATCTGAATGGGTTGATTTGGAGGAAGTAGAAGAAGTTGGGGAAATAATGGTTCTAAATATTCCCGTACCTTCACCCACCATTACCTAATCCCTAGGGATTCCACTCCTTATGGAATCTACTCCTATTGACCTAACCCATGTTTCCCCACCAGTCCAGGTTATTTCACCTACTAAAGAGAAATCAATTGTGATTATCCCCACATCCCCTGTCCTGCCTATTCCCATAGTAGAGTGATGAAACACTGACAATAGAGTAACTTTTTAAGGAACCCAGTACATCATGAGGTTGGGATAAGAATTTATCTTACCCTATAAAAAAATCTAGATATTGCAGTGGAAACATAAGCACAAGGAATTGAACACAAATTTCAATCTACCATTAATCCAATTAAGGATGTAATATTAAAATATCGTGTAAAAGGGATTTTAGTGGGAGAAGTACATGAAGAAGATATGGGTGTCACAATTACAATGGAACCCCAGAATACTAAGGTAATTGCATAGGTTCCTGAAGTTCAACTTCCAATGACCATTGCTACTCATCAAGAATCTCATGAGATAGTTTCTTCTTATAAGGAAGAATTGGTTGAAATTTTGGCACAAACAGAAGGAGGATTTAATAAACCATCTTCAATTGTGAAGGAAGGAAGAAGTAAAGGATCATTCTGGGGTAGTAGATGAAGTAGATGGCCATAATGAACTTGTGAAGAAGGTTTCTCTGGAAGAAACAATGCATGTGACCACAAGAAGCACTTCTACATTCCTTCGTCCTCCAGAGCTCTGACAATTATTCCTATAACTTTAGTGCTGCAATCACCTAAGGAATAGGGCCACCAATGGGATTCTGGGTAGGAATTTATCTCCCAAATAAGAAGAAGGTGGATATCCAATTGGATGAAGGTGATCTACAAAGCATTTCCACCCTCAATCCCTCTAGGCCACCCAAAATGGAAAGAGTTATGTCAAGAGTAATTCTAAACAGGAAGGGAGAAATATTTTTGGAGATTGCAGCTCCCAAATCCAATCTTAAGACTGAGGCATCTCCATATGATTACTAGGTCACAAGGATCCCATTAGGTAAGATTTCCACCGATGAAATTAAATATGAATTCTCTATGGTAGTAGAAGGAGTTTTTATATAAAATTGATGAGTTTAAGGAAACTAAGAAGGACCTAAAGGCCTAAAATGAAGCTTTGTCTAACTTGGTTAGAAAAATGGCTAAGACCCCCCAGGAAGGACAAGTTGAAGTCCCTAAAATCACCTACGTTGATATCAGAAGAGAAAATTATTTGGGTGAAAGGGGGGAGGTCACCATACAATGGGAAAATGACTTAGTCACCAGAGGTGAGGAAGTAATTAGGGAATGTGTGAAATGTTATTCCCACATCTTTGATAAAATAGAAACAACGAAGGCATTACTTGAGAAAGTGTAGGGCCGAACACAAGATGTGGAGTGATATGTTACCAAAGTTAAAATCCCTTATAGACCTGGAGGATGATTTGGTTGTTAATGAGGGGAGTATCTCCCTTGAATCTATAGGAAATCAATATGAATATCATGAGGCTACAAAGATAAGGGTTGATAACTTGAAGAATTGTGTCAATGTTCTTAGAGGAGAAAAAGAAAAGGTGACTGAACACATTGATGGTCTTCACTCTCTTTTTGAAAAATTAATTGGATTAAGTAATGGGGAAAGGATTATGATGGAAAATATAGATAATTTGGTTAAAATTTTCATGGATTATGCCCTTGGAAATAGAAGAACCTAAGACTTTCAGCTTGTCTATTGTGCAACAACTTGTGCAAGTCAAGAAAACAACTTGCTAAATTGCTAAAGAGGATAAAGAAGGGAAAATATATTTTTGTGGAGCTTGATAAAGTGAGTTCTAGGCAGGAAATAATTTTCCATTATCATTCATGGCCCAATCAATAATCTGTCTTATAGATGTTTGGGAAGTTTGATGTTTACAGGGACAGGATGAGGGATGGTTTGGAGAAGTAACCCATAGATGTGGACCCATAAAACTGAAGAAGTAAAGAGGAAGGAATTGAAAAAAACTTTTCATCATGTTGAATTATTTTGGAATCATTCAAAGTATGAGACCATTTCTAAATAGAATGTATTTTTGCTAAAGGACAAACAAGTTCATTTAAGGATAGGGGAATATCCTTCTTTTCCTCCTCAAGTGTCATTGTGTCACATCATTTTGTTTAGCTCAAGAAGAAGGGGGGGAAATATTTTCATTTAGAAGGATTTCCCCCCTCATTTTGGAAAAAATCTTTGGTTTCAGGAGGCAAATTATCAAGGTTATCTTAGGTAGTTTTGGGGGTAATTGGGAAAATATTTTGATGAGAAAATTGTATAAGAATGGGGGTCTTGTCTTCATTCTGAGGGTGGGTACTCGTTGAATTTTTTTGATCAGTTTGTTTTAATTCCACTTTCTTTTTTACCAAGAAATTTTGTAATTTTCCATCTCTATGAGGAAATGCTAAGGTGGTTGCGTTGTACAACCATTAACAAGTTTTGAAGGCAATTTTTTATGTCCCCTCACCAAAACTCATATGAGTGAACTATTTCTGCTTTGATATAATCACTTTCATGTTTTGTGTTTGAAAAGTATGAACAAGGAATTATAGTTTTTGATTGAATAATAAGTTATTATAAATTATATCACAATATGAGATAGATATCAGATTTCACACATAAACAAGAAAGTAAATGAACACAACACAACACAACTCAAGAACACAATATATAAGTGGTAAAACCATGAGATATTCAAAAAAGAACTTAAACTCGCTTATCTTTATTGAGAATATATGTTCAAACCAACACTTCCACTATTTCCAGTAGTTACACCTTTAAGGAGGAATTATAAAATGTATAATACATTTTCTCATGAGTTTAGATCATTCTTATCCTCATTCACATCATGTATCTTCACTTAGATTGCCTTTCTTACTCACATATTACTATACCATCTTCATTACCAATTTTTAATGAGATCACCTTGTTTTATACAAGGAAAGTGACTAATTTGGGTCACTCTTAATGCCAAATTATTTCATGTTTATATATTAAATTTAATTCATATGTCATGCACATTAGCCTTTTGTGGTTTGATTTTAATTCATTTTCTCACTTAATATTACAACCCCAATAGTATGGGGTAATATACTTTGACATTAAAAATGATTTTTTTCCATTCTTGGTTTTTAAAAGTATGTGAGACTATTCATTTGATAAGTACCTTATACTTTTAGTTATAAAGTCTCTAGAGAGGTTCAAAGGAAAAAAGGAGGAAGATCAATAATGAAAAAATCATGAGGAAGAGAGAATTTCGTACATGCACACAATTGAGGCATAAAATTATGATAACTCCAATAATTACTTTTTCTATTTCATATAGTTGAAACACCCCTTTAGAGATATTCATATTCTAAGCCAAGATAATTTGCTATCTGTTTGGACATCACTGAGTTGGTGTCCCCTAAGAAAATCATGCATTATGAACCAAGTGATTGTAAATAATTAGACATACATAAAAAAGGTGGTGGTTTCATACTCTTACTTGGCTAACTATCCTTTGATTGAGGTGTATTAGTGAGCATAAATTTTTCCTATTCTTTTGATGAGTCATTTGAAATGGAGAGGTCGGCCATGGTAGCTTGAAAAATGTCTCTTTTTCCAGTAATAAATAGGGATTGCCATATTAAAATATGCACACTATTATTTTTCATTTGCTCAAGAATGTTGAAGGGGCTAACAGCTTATTTTTAGAATAAAGGAACTACATTCTCCTTCCTTTTTTGTTTCATCCACGGGGTCTCTTTAGGTGGAAAATTTCCTATGTTCCACAGATTTATTGTGTATCATGGTTTTTCTATATTCTTTGGATTACTCGATGGAGCCATAATTTTTACTAAGTCCACGGGTTTTCTATCTCTAAGATACAGACCTGGTGAAGTAGGAGATGAGGAGTTTACTTTCATTTGTCTCCTTTTGGACCTAGTGTTAATTGCTACACATTAAGATGAAAATTTATTTATCCCTTGAAGTTGATTCATTCTACAAAATTCATTCATTTGTTAATTACAATCGGAGAATCATGAGTAGCCTCTTACGGTGGAGGTTCTTCTAATGATGCAACTTGAGAGAAATAAGCATTATGTACCATCAAAACTTGGTTTAAAATTCCATTTGGGCAAGTGGCCTAATTATGAGGTTAATTAGCAAGGAAAACACTATTAATAATATTTTACTAAATTGTTTCAGACTAAAACCATTACTTTAGATGAGATAGTTGTATTAGGATTGTATGAATGGAATTGTTTCAGTTGTTTAATTTTCCCTTGATTTTGAGCATTGGCTTAGAATAACATCTTATTTGGATAATAAAGAGGTTTGTTTGGCCAATAAGAGGTCATGATAAATTCTAAAATGTTGTGTTTTTTACCTTTTCAAGATCACTAACTCATTGCCAAATTTGTTTAGTTGTTTCAAAACATTGTGCAACTACAAGTCACTAGGAGCGCTTGGGTAAGTAGTGACTTGGCTTGTGGAATGAATGCTTAGTGTTGTAAAAGGGTCTAATTTAGGTGATTGATCAGGAATGGATGATCCTTCTTCTAGAAAAGTAGGAATTGGAGGCCTTGGTGTAATTTTCCCATCCTGAATAAGACTATTTTCCACCCTAATGGACATATCATAAGCATCAGGAGATTTCTACCCCCAAAGATTGAATAATGAATAAAATTTCACTATTTAAAGCTCTTAAATAATATAAAAAAGGCATATTGAGGTGTAATTATTACCATTCATGGGATTCTAACCCAAGTTCTTTAAAATTTGATATTAAAATCAGATATTATCTCATGTATTGATCTCTTTGTTGGAGTCAGTTGCTCCACCAAAGAAAAATGGTTTGATTTATCTTAAAATTTCCTATAAAGAGCCTCTCCTGATCCATCCCAAGTGCTAATAGAGTTCAACCTTAAACCTCTATAAAATTACAAATATTTCTAATTGAAAGAAATGGCTAATCATTTTATTTCTACAATATCTCGTGTGATGTGATAGACCAAGCATATGTTTGCAACATCATGGATGTGTTTTATGGGTTTTGTTGTATTTTATCCAGTAAAGAAGGAAACACTTTTGAGGGCTTGACTTGATATATAATCATACTGAGATAAATTTAAATGGCTTCCACCATAAAAAGTGATACAATATTGGTTTCTTTTATGATCCATGAAGGTGATGGGTCTTAAAACCCTATAAGATACTAATAAAGGCCTACCAGGAGGAGGATTAGAGGGGAATATATTTGGAGGTGATACAAATATTTGTGATGATATTCCTCTTCTTCTTCTCCATGGTGAAAGTTGCAAATATTTGAAGGAATTTCGTACTTACTACTCTTTTTCTTGTTTGAAATCTTCTCATGAAATGAAATAATTAGACTGTTTGAATTCAAAGAAATTGAGCTTGGGATTCACCACATGTGTAGAATATTGACTCTAAAGGTTGATGTTCACTAAGGTAAAGACCAATTCTTAGGAAAACATAATAAAATGACCAAGGGAAACTTCAAACCCATCCCACTGGGTGTGCAATAATTTTTAACTCTCAAAATTGGCACCCTAGAATTTGATCATGACATATCAATACTTGTGGCTAAGATGGGAATGTCTCCAAGATTTGGGACCTTGATCCTTGAGACAAACCTCCAAAGAAGTTTTGTTCCTTATATTCTAGCTCACTAAATACTAACCTAAATAAATTCAAAGTTCAACTACTCAAATCTAATCTAAAAATTGCCATGATCCAAAAATGAGAGAGAGAAAATTTTGCAAAATGAAAGAGGTGATGCCCCAAAACTAGAACAGGGATAAAATCTGACCTTTAAGAGATACACATATCTCTGAACGAGATAAATGAATAAAAATAAAGGATATCAAGATAGTGACACATCCGCATTGAATACAAAGGAATTAAAAGGGATAAACCATTATTATATTACACTTAGAAAATATTTACTTATATTTACATAGTAGAGGTCTGGAATTGTTGCAAAAAATGTGAATTATAGACGTATGAAGGTAATAAAATTTAAAACTCCAAGGCAGAGCTTCCAAATCAACATAAAAGAATGATTTTGTGCATAAGTACTTACGTACATAGAAAATGAGAGAGAGAGAGAGAGAAGGGGAAGTGAATAATCAGCCAAAAATGGCCCATTTCCACCTACCAAGGATGAAATTCCATCATTTTGTATAAAAAATCATGAGCACCTTGTCATCCTTCAATTTACGTGTCATTGAGGCTATAGGATAAGGCATGGGTTTCATTAATAAATAAATTTTTGTAAGTGAATTTATTGATCGCATAAAGCCAAGTAAACTATGATTTTCCCTGTAATCCAATATTTTAATGGTTCTCCCTAAAAAAATCCTTTTCCACATTCCTTTATTGTAAAATGTATCCTTTGGAGAGACGTAGTAAATGCAACAATCATCATGTAATTTAAAGCTCCCAATTGAAATTTATTGCCAAGAAACTAGTGCATAGTTGGGAGTAGAAATGCCTTCTTAAATTGAAATCCATCCTTATGTCATGGCTTACAAACATTTGTAGGTTCTTTCTAATGCATATTTTTAATGTTTCATGATAGAATAACTTTCACCAACCCATATAGCACTATAGATTACCTATGTGGCTACAATTTAGCTTCACAACTATTCCTTATTGTGTGGATTTTGAAATCCATCATACTTGGGTGTTTCATGTTCCCATCATGCCTTAAAGCTATCCCTCATCATTATGTAGCATTTTTATTTAGAACCATGTTCCTTTATTCCATGTACTTTCAAGTTTTTTGAAACACTACATTTTGGGAAACCCGAAGCGATCTGAGTTAGTGGCTCATGGCTTCCAGAACTGATCACTCTATAACATACTTACCTTTTCTCTATAGCTCTGTACGAATGTTACTCTTGCACTGTGATTTATCCCTAGCAGAACCTATGTTTTTTGTCCACCATGAAGCACTAAGTATCTTCACCACTGCAGCAGAAGACTAAACTTCTCTATTTTATGGGTTTTACAGTGAAATCCATTGAACATTAACCTTTTTGCAACTAATATTTTAGATATTTTTTTCCTTAGCCAATTTTTAACTTGTAAATGTAAAGCTCCAATTCAAATGTTCAAAACATGATAAGGTTCTTGCTACATACTTACATATTCCACAAAACTTGCAACTTTACATTGAAATCTTTTGGGTCTTCAATAATGGAGCTTCCTAACTCTAAAACTTGATTAACTATAAAAAATAAAATGGGGGTGTTGATTGGGACAACATATCTTAATTTGATTAACTATTATGTTGTGAATCACCCCTTTAAGAAAATTTTGAAATTAAATAATTATTTTCAAGCTTGTTGATCCCACAATTTTGTCTGCATATAAAGAAAAATACATAAGGTATCATCGAAGAGGAAGTACATATGAAACATTTTTGGATAGCCCATATAGGATCAATTGAATTGAGATCACATAAGGAAAGTTGTAAAAATTTTAAGTAGATAAATAGGTGTCATGAAGAGATTTCATAGAGGCAGATGAGTTGGTGGAAAAGTACAAGAAATAAGAGGACATAGAGGTTGATAATGAAGAAAGGAGTGTGGAAACATGATACGTAAGGAATTATATACTAGCAAAACTCATATATCTTTGATATTTCAATATATATATCTGAGGTTAAGGTACCATCCTTTCTCCTAAATTAAACAGAGTAATATGCATCATCCATGTACTAAATATGTCCCCATTATATATATCTAGGGGAATCCCACAAAATTTTGAAAGTGCGATAAAAAATTTTGAGCCTAAAAAGGATCCACATTTAAACCAAAAAATGCATCTAAATTGACTCTTAGATTCTTGGAAGTGAGCTAGTGAGGGGTGAGAGGAAAATTGATGTGCCAAAATTAACAGGAACTTGACAAGGTCATAACTTGAGCCCCGGGTGTCTGTTTGAGTCCGTTTGTTTTTCAAACCACATATCTTGATGAGATGAATGCACTAGCAATTGACCCTACTGTTTGGGGCAAGTTTTAGCACATTTTCGAGCCCTAAATCCGCCATCTTGAGGCCAAAAATTAGGATTTAAGTTATAGTTCAGTTTTTTCCTATTTTTGGGCATTAGTTAATTTTAGTCTATTACTTGCATTATGAGTTAGAAATTTGGAAATTTCTCTAATTTAGGAATGTATAAGATGTGTGGAAATTTATGTTCCTATACGAATAAGCATGTGAACTTACTAAGAATAGCAGGTTCTAGTAAACTGCTAAAAATAGTAATTTCCGCCACATAGAGTAGATTTAGTCAAAGTTAGTTAGAGTTTACTTGGAAACTCGAATTGGGAATTTTTTTCCTATTTAGGAAACATTTTAATTCATTATTGAACAACAAAGAAGGAGATATATTTTATTTTGAATTTCATATTATTTGCAGTATATCAAGTTTGTTTTAATTTGGTTACATTATCTGATATCAGAGATGGTACGAGTCTATAACAAAAATGGTAGGAAGAGGAAGAGGAAGAGGAGGTGGTATTACTTAGATGAATATAAATAGGCAAGATATGTAGAGGTAAGTTGTTGTGCTTGCTGCAATGATAACCCAAAGAGGAAACCAAGGTGGAGATGACACAGATGAAGAAGAAGTTTGTGAAGAGGAGGAAACGCAAGTGCCACCATTAGAATTTGAAGAAAGGATGCTTCAAGCATTAGAAGGAAAGAATGATGGGATAATATTTGATGTTTCAGAGTATGGTGGTAGTATAAAACCATAGCAGTTGATAAACTGGTTGAATAGCATGGGAAAATGTTTTGAGTGGAACGATATGTCAGAAGAAAAGAAGGTGAAATTTGCATGCACAAAATTGAAAGGTCATGATATGTTATGGTGGGATCACCTATAGAAAGAGCATTCAAGAAAGAGGAAATAAAGAATTAGGATGTGGAGTAAGATGGAGAAGAAGATGAAAGATAAATTCATCCCTCTGGATTATGCACAAACCCTTTACAAGAGGTTTCAGAATCTTAAACAGAACTTATAAATGGTGCAAGAATACATAGATGATTTCTACAAGTTTTCCATTCATGTAGAGCATGAAAAAACTAAGGAAAAAATGGCTACAAGGTATGTAAATGGATTAAAATTTTCTTTTCAAGATGAGATAATTATGCATAAGATTAAGAGCATGGAGGATTCCTATCAATTAGCCTTAAAGGCCAAGGAAAAAAAAATGTTAAAGTTTTAGGAGATCACCTAGTATGAATAGGGGGTCCTCGTCTTCCTTTTGGGGATGATCTGGTTTCATCCAAGGTAGGGGAGAATCATCTCGTGGATTGGAAAATCAAGAAGATAAGAGACAAGATTTCCAGAATCAATAAAGAGGCAAAGGATTTTCTAGAGGAAGAGGATATGCTAGCAATAGAGGATGAGAGGCTCCATGAAGAACATTTGTTTATTACAGATGTGGTGAAGAGGCGCATTAGGATTTTGAATGACCACATTCTTATACACATGACAAGAGGTAAGGATATTCTCCAAGAGTAAATATTGTTGAAGCTGAACAAGTAGAAGATGAAAAGGACCTAGAAATTCCACCAGATGTTGGAGAAAATATGATGATCAAGAGGATGATGATTGCTCCAAGAAAGGATATCAAAGGGGAAGCATGGCTGCATACAAATATTTTCAGAACAAGATGTACTTCAGAAGGAAAGGTATGTAATGTTATTATTGATGGTGGTAGTTGTGAGAACATGGTTTCAAATGAGATGGTCGAGAAATTGTGTCTACATTGTGAGAAGAATCCTAACCCTTACTGTATTGCATGGTTTAAGAAGGGTAATGAAGTTACTGTTGATAAGATATGTTTAATAAGTTTATCTATTAGAAATAGTTACAAGGATGAGATTTGGTGTGATATTATTCATATGGAGGCATGTCATATACGAGTAGGAGTACCATGGCAATTTGATAGAAAATTTATTCATGACGAGGGAAAGAATACTTATACTTTCTAGAAGGATGGCACAAAAATAGTTTCTCTACCTCTTAAGGAAGAGGGGAAGGCTGAAAATATTCTATCTGCAAAGTAATTTTTGAAGGAGGAAAAGGAAACTGGTTTTTTAATGCACTAGTCGCAAATAAGGATGAAACTACAAGTGCACAAATACCAGTAGAAACATCAAAATTAATAGAAGAATTTTTTGATGTTATTCCTGATGAGCTACTAGACGGATTACTACCTAAAAGAGATATTCAACACCATATTTATTTTATTCTAGGGTCTTCACTCTCAAATCAAGTGACTTATAGGATGATCCTGACATTGCATGCAGAGTTGAATAGGTAAGTGGTAGAGTTCGTGAGAAAGGAGGTCGTAATGGAGAGCATGAGTCCATGTGAAACCCTAGCTTTATTAATACCAAAGAAGGATGGAAAATGGAGAATGGTCACAGATAGTAGAGCAATCAATAAAATTTCAATCAATTCTAGGTTCCCAATACCTCACCTTGATGATATGATGGATGTGCTTGTTGGATCTAGGTATTTCACCAAGATTGATTTTTGAAGTGGTTACCATCAGATTTGGATCAGAGAAGGAAACTAGTGGAAAACAAAATTCAAGATATGAAATGGATTATATGAGTGGTTGGTGATGCCATTTGGGTTATCCAATGCACATAGTACTTTTATGAGACCGATGAACACTGTGTTGCGGGAGTATAATGGTAAGTTTGTTGTGGTTTATTTTGATGATATTTTGATCTTTAGTAAAACTAAGGAAGAAAATTTGAGGCATCTAAGGGTGATATTTGAAGTGTTAAGGAAAGATAAACTCTATGTAAATATGAAGAAGTGCACATTTATGCAAGAGAGTTTGGTATTCTTGGGATTTATTATTTCAGCAGATGGGGTATAGATGGACTCAGAAAAGATAAAGGTAATTATTTAAAGGCCTACTCCATAGAGTATAACAAAGGTAAGAATATTTCATGGTCTAGCAACATTTTACAGAAATTTTGTTAAAATTTTCAGTAGTATTGTAGCACCTATAACAAATTGCACAAAAGGAAGGGAGTTTTGTGGACAAAGGAAGCTAAGGATAGTTTTCAATTCTTGAAGAAGAAGGTGACAGAGGCACCCATTTTGGCACTACCATATTTTTATAAAGTGTTTGAGGTTGATAGTGATGCCACACATGTGGCTATTGGTGTTTTTCTAAGTTAAGGTGGAAAGCCAATAACTTTATTTAGTGAGAAATACAATGAGGTAAGAAATAGCTACTCTATTTATGATGTGGAATTTTATGCAATTGTATAAGCATTAAGGCATTGGAGGCATTACTTAGTGCCTAAGGAGTTTGTGTTATTTACAGACCACATAGCCCTAAAGTATGTGAATACACAAAAGAAGTTGACTAGTAGGCATGCAAAGTGGGTATCATTTTTGTAGGGTTATACTTTTTCTCTAAAACATAAATAAGGAAAATAAAATCAAGTTACAGATGCATTGAGTAGGAGTGTGACTTTGTTTACCACTATGGAAAATGAGGTGGTGGGTTTTGAAGAAATAAAGGGTTTGTATTTTTCTGATTCTGATTTCAAGGATATTGTTGAAAGGTTAATTCATCCATTTTCATACAATGTAGGAGATGTCCTAGATGAGTACATTTTATAGGATGGCTACCTATTCAAGGGATGCCAACTATGTATTCCAGTTGGGTCTATGAGAGAGAATATAGTGAAAGAGTTGCATAACAAAGGATTGGATGGAAATTTTGGTAAAGATAAGATGATAGCCTTGGTAGAACAGAAATACTATTGGCCAAAGTTGAAAAGAGATGTGGTAAGATATGTGGAGAGGTGTCGAATTTGTCAAGTCTCAAAAGGCCATGCATAGAATATAGGGTTGTATATGCCGTTGCTTGTTCCTAAAGGGTCATGGACAGATTTGAGTATGGATTTTGTTTTGGGATTACCAAAAATACAACAAGGTAATGAATCTATTTTTGTGGTTTTTGATAGGTTTTCTAAGATGGTTCATTTTATTGCCTGCAAAAAAACAAGTGATGCAACAGGTGTAGCAGATTTATTTTTCAAAGAATTTGTTTGTTTGCATGGTGTTCCAAAACCCATTACTTCAGATAGGGACATAAGGTTCTTAAGTCACTTTTTGGTAGAATTTATGGAAGAAATTTGGAACTCAACTACAGTTCAGTAGTGCCTATCATTCTTATACTGATGGTAAAACAGAGGTGGTAAATCAGAGTTTGGGAAACCTGTTAAGGTGAATCGTTGGGGAAAAGCCGAAATAATGGGTCTTAGCATAACCACAAGTTGAGTTTGCATATAATAGTTCCATAAATAGATCTAAAAGAAAGTATCCATTTTCAATTATGTATGGGAGTAATCCAAATGGGGTGTTATATTTGGTACAACTACCAATTACTGGCAGAGTTATTGATGATGTAGAAGCATTTACCAAACATATACAACAATTGCATGAAGAAGTGCGGAAGAAGCTACAAAAAATTAATGATAAGTAGAAGGAAATAGCATATGTGCAGAGATAGAGAAAGGTATTTACAGTTGGTGAGTTGGTTATGGTATATCTGCAGAAGTAAAGGTTTCCAAAAGGAACCTATAACAAGCTGAAGTACAAGAAGATTAGTCCCTGCAAAATCATGAAAAAAATAAATAATAATGCTTATGAGATTGAATTGCTAGGAAATTTTGATATTTCTCCAGTGTTTAATGTTTCAAATTTGTATTATTTTCATGGGAATGGTGTAGAAGGGGATGTTATTAATTAAGTATTAGATTGGAGGCAGCAGATTCCTGTAAAGAAGAAAGAAGAAGTGGATCATATTCTAGATGAGAAAACAATGGACACACGACATGGGAAATACAACAAATATTTGGTCCATTCGAAAGGACTAGAATAAGAGGAAAATATTTGGGTCACAGACTAGGAGATTAAGAATTTGGATGTAGATAAATTGAAGGATTTTGAAAAAGACAACTTGTAGGAGGTGCGTGTTTTTCAAGCAGGGGAGAATGATGCGCCAAAATTAGCAGGAACTTGACAAGGTCATAAATTGAGCTCCAAGTGTCCATTTGAGTCTATTTTTTTTAAACCACATGTTTTAATGAGATGAATGCACTGGAAAACCACCCTACTAGTTGGGGAAAGTTTTAGCACATTTTCAGGCCCTAAATCCGCCATCTTGAGGCCGAAAATTAGGATTTAAGTTGTAGTTCAGTTTTTTCCTATTTTTGGGCATTAGTTAACTTTAGTCTATTAGTTACATTAAGAGTTAGAAAGTTGGAAATTCCTCTAATTTAGGAATGTAGAATATGTGTGGCAATTTTTTTTCCCGTACGAATAAGCATGTGAACTTATTAAGAATAGCAGGTTCTAGTAAACTTTTAAAAATAGCAATTTCCACCACCTAGAGTAGATTTAGTCAAAGTTAGTTATAGTTTACTTGGAAAATTGAGTTGGGAGTTGTTTTCCTATTTAGGAAATATTGTAATTCATTATAGAATAACAAAGAAGGAGATCTATTTTCTTTTGGAGTTCATATTATTTGCAGTATATCAAGTTTTTTTAGAATTTGGTTACCTTAAAAATTTGATCATTTATTTGATTGGATAGTGGATTAGATCTCATCTTATCTAGATCGTGTGATATTTTATCAAGTATATGCAAGTATGTCAAAAACCTAACTGGTTTTGGATTATGTACACCTTTAATTTCCCCCTTGTAAATCTTACAAAAAAATGAATGAATATATGTATAATTTTTAATAATAAATAGTTGTGTCAATCTATAGCTCTCTTGAGTATAGTTGAATGGTGATGTATGTGATTCCTTTGTGAACATGAATAACTATTAGTCAAATCTATTATTGTTACTAAGTGTGATGACATGTATTTCATTCCCTTAATTAACAAGGGACCTGATGCATTGAGTACACCTTGGGTAAGTCTATGGGACAAATCTCATGTGATATGATGGTGTGTGCAGTGGGTTAAAAGCGTTCATGTTCTTGTTTCAATCTATCCTTTCTAGGATAAATATGCAGGAATGATAAGATAACTCTAACCTTTTGGCTGCATTATTAGGGCCTTACTCATTGTTGTCACTTTGAAATGCACCCTTTGGAGAATGGTGTGATAACTCTCCTTTCAATTGAAAAAATGGAAACACTCCTAGGCTGTGGGTGACTTATATGTTGGAGTGAATCTCCAGAGAGGGTTGGTTCCCCTAGTGCAACACCTAAACTAATTCTATCTCCTAAGGCTAACTCTATTCTACCAAAATGACTAGGAAAAGGGATAAAGAAGGGAAATAGAAACAACTAAAAAGGGTGGTGATACACCAGAAATGTTTTGAGAACTTCAGACTTATTTGGATCAAATAGATGAAGCAAGGAAGCCACACACACCATACACTAACTACAAGTAATTGATTCAAATTGAAATTAATTCACAAAAGGGTTTGGAATGAATTGTCATGGGACAAGAAGGGGCAACATATGGCTCCACAACAAGATCCTATAAATAACCTATCAAACACAATTAATGACCTACAAAATTGACACAAGACTGCATAAAGGCATGAGAGATTAAACTGATAAGACAATGATTGAAAATTATCACAAAATAAAATCAATTTAAAACAAAGTATGCACTAAATACAGATTGTAGAAGGTAAAACACAACTCTTTTATTGCTCCAAGAGGTGGAATAAGCACATATAGTCACTCATGACCCTTGCTTTCTCACTCATGAAAGACAAAATTTCTCTATAAATATGAATGAAGAAGCAGATATAATTTTAAAATGTTTTTTGAAGCTTTTATAGAAATCTAAGAGAGAAGAAGGATAGGAAAGCTTAGACATGCAAGTCTATCTTAAAAATAGAATAAAAGAAATGAAGTTTATTTTCTTGCTCTGAAAGTAACTCCTTCTAAGTAAAATCATGTGTTATGCCTTATCTTTATCCTTTTTATCTCAAAAATAAACTTTACATGTTTTAAAATAGATTTTCCTTTGTTTACATGCTTTGTTGTATCTTTATTTAATCTTCTATTAACAAAACAAGTTTTCACTTTGCATGCTTTTATCTATTTTAAATCTTCTTACATGGACCTTTTTTTTGTTGCATGGATTTTCCTAAATGTCTTCAATTCCTTAAATAAATGATGCCAAATTGTAGAGATCTACTCGAGAGCTTTCCAATGAGACCAATTTTATAATATTTGGAGTGTAGAACACAAGTTATGGCCTTATGAAGTTCTTCCTATCGTGATGCACAGAAAATGACATGTCTCGGCTCTTAATTGGACTCAAAAATAGCTCCTTGCTTATGTGTCTATATGGCTTTGATCCTTTTGAAATGCGAGACAATAAAAATATGCCACATATGCTTCAGATTTCACAGTGTCGGCTCTAAAACTTTAATTATAAAGTACGAACCAATAAAAACACTCCATGATATTTTCACAGTTAATTGACTTTTTCTTAAATTTGACTAATTTAACCAATAGAAAAAGTCCATGCTACATTCTTTAGCTCAACTGAGTTTTGTGAAATGACCAATAAAAGAAGGAATGTATCTTCGATGTCCTTTTGTAAATGAGTTTTACAAAATGAAATAAGTTAGCAAAGATCCCACAAATCCCATAAAAACTCCCAGACATTCATAAAAAGAGTTTTGTGAAATGTGAGCTAATAAAATGTTCCATGTTTCTCTTGACTTTTATCCTTTGACCTTATAGACCCAAAATCCTTATCCATTTTAACTATCCTTTGGATTTAAGGTCTGCCAGAGTTCATCAACTTGAAATTCCATTGGAAGGTAACACGTGTCCTTCTTCTACCTTTTGATCTTCATCATGTGTAAGCCTCTGACCCTGCCACCTGTCCTATTGACCATGTTGACCACCTTGCCTTCTCCCACAGACCCAAAAGCTTTAAAAATATGATTTATTTCATAGCCTTTGATGTTTCGGTGGAGTTAAAAACAATGAGGAGCCCAGAATCCCACCATGTAGCATCTATGCCATAGATGTTTCTTTGACCATGTTAAATTTGATGGCCATTTGAACGTTCTATCAGATTTTATAGAACCCACCAATGATTTATAACTTAGTCTCCCATGATTTTTGAATACTAATGGCTGATGCAGGGTAGTATTTTGATGGCTGTTTGAATGGATTCTTCTCTTGAAATATGCTAAGTCCATTTTAAAATATTTAACTTGTGTGCTTTCTCAAGAAATATTTTTGTTCTCGATGTTTTCCAACAGGACCTTCAAATTATAGTCTTCAACTCATGAAATCATCCATATAAGTCATTCCCAGGAACTCATTCTTCCATTAATGGCCAACATGTCTTTCCCAAATCTTTGTCCAATCTGAGAAACAAAGTTTTGAGTTGCCTTCTTGCACATGTGCAAGAAATGTCAACATTTTTGGTGATTCTGTGTGGGTTAGCTGCCTGCTAGCTGAAATGATCTAGTACTTTGATGCATCCATTGGGCATGGATTCAAGTGATAAATGTTGTAACTTGCTTAGAACTGTAAGAGCACTGGAAATACCTTCCAACAAAATGGAAAATATGTGCATGCAAGCACTTATTAAAAATACAACTATCCTAAGAAAACTGGAAAAGCATTGTGCATGCAAGCACTTATTGAATTGAAATCCTACCTAACCTACTCTAACTAGAAAAAGGAAATATAAAGAAAACCACAAGCTAGTTGGGAGAAATAACTTCCTTTTCTTAGAAATTGTGGCCATGATATTAGTTTGGAAATAAGATCACATCGTATAAGTGCAAATGTGCCTTGCACTATTGATTTTATCAAGATATCAGACCAGAGAAGAATAAACACCACTGTAGGATCTGAAACTCTATTTTATAGATGTTGAGGCTGATTTTTGACAACTTGAAGCTCTTTCTTATGATCTGAAATGAGCACAACTATGGTAAATCCTTCTGTGGCTCTAAACTAGCCAAATACATGATTGGGAATGGTTTTCTCATAACTGATAAACTAATTTTCTTGATATGCCCTTCATCTTTGTGTACAACTTCATCATTTGGGTCTTTCTCAAGCTCAAAGGGAGATTTAATAACAAGATATTCTTTATTGAAGAAGATAGATGATGAAGATGGAATACTTACAATTTCAATTGGCTCTTCTTCATCATCAAAATCTTCTAAGTCTGATAAAACTTCATCTTCTTTATTGTCCATGCTTGATGAGAACTCCTTTTGAATTTGAATTTCTTTGTTGATTTCCTCCTCTTCTTGATTTTTGCAAGCTTATCTAGACATAATAATGTTTTCTCTTTGATTTTTGATCCTTTCATGGATAAACATCCCTACATTCTTATATTTTGCTTCCTTGAATAAGAAACTAGAGAGCTCAAAATCATCTTCTTTAAAATCTTGAGGCCCTTCTTGGCTATTTGCAGTGACTAATGATGTTATTGTTGTATCATTACAACCTTCCACAAAAGTGCGGCAAGTTCTAAACATGTTGAGAAATTGGGATAATTGAATTCCTTTGAAAATATCTTGCTTGCTTGTGCCTCAAAGCCTTGGATGTCAATAGTGTTCAAAAACACTTCCTCTCTCCTTTTCCTTCTAACATAATTGTCCTTGACATCTACCTAATTCTTTTGATTTCAACATTTCCTTTGCACATTTTTCATGAGATCCTTTGTATTATTTATACTAATGGAAACCAATCTCTTAATAATTGATGTTATTTACCTTGTATTTTAAGAAGAGGCATAAATTGTTATTTATTCACTTTTTCGCTAAATGTTTGATTCATTTCCTGATCCAAATGGAAGCAAATGATCAAAACAATTTTTTGATTTGCTTCTCCAAAACTACTGGTTTTCATAAGGACTTGTTTTATGGAGTGTTGTATGACTTTCCTTCTTCACAACAAACCATTTTTCTACAGATCTTATATTAATGATAAATTGGTCTAGTAATTCTTGGGTATAATAGGCATCAATAATATTGAAATGATGTACACTACACTTCTGAAAAAAAAGATTATTCATCATCTTCTTCTTATTCATGATCTTATACAAAATTGGCCTCCATATTTTGGAGATACTTCATTTTCAAATTATGTTGAAGGCTTAACATTACTAAACTTGTGTGAACCCAAACTTGGAGACCCATCAAAGAGATTTTTTCTAAAAATTTAACATTTTTTTTCTTTTAGCTGGCTACTTCATTCCAAACTGATTTAGGGATTATTGAGAATGATTGGGTTTTCTGTTTTTAAGCTCTTAATAAGCAGGAGGAGCTTTGAGAAATCTAGGAGAAAGCTTGGGATGATATTGGAATTTGGTTGAATTAATATGGTTGGGAAATAGGAAAAGGATGGAACATGATTATACTAAATAATTACCCCATTGATAGGGTTTCTCAATACTATATTGGTAAGCTTCCATTTCTCCATTCCACTTTAATATTTGTGGTATCAAATCAGACATAAAGTCTAAGTTCATTAAGTACTATACCAGTATGGCATAGGACCAGCCCATGGGTAGGGTACCCCGAATCCAAGCTTTTCTCCTTAAATGGTTTTTATTCCCTATTTGTACCATTTTCATCCCCAAGTGTAACTTGTCTACCAATCATCATTAGGTATGGAATTATTTCCATAATCTGAGGCATATACCTACTCCTAAAAAACACCATGGTTATTAGGATAATCATACAAATTATTTAGATCGTTGGGAGATATTCATTATGATATCGCTAATAGTTATAATTTGGAGGAGGCTTTTGGGGAAAATCCCATTGTTGAAATGGAGGGGAGTAATAATTAAAGTGAAACTAGGGATTTCCAATGAGGAATTGAAGTCATGATTGCAAGATGGGGACATAAAAATAAAATGGGATGGAGAAAATTGGTCTTGCTGATTGAGAAAGTGGGTATCTTGAACCAATGGAGTCACTAGATGTGCTTAAATAGCCTGTGTCTAAAGGCTGAAGTTTGTAAAGAATAACATCAAATTATTGATAAAATTTAAGCTTTCTAGTCCCACCAGGTGTGCCAAAAAATGTTTTCACTTTGAAATGCACCCTTTGGAGAATGGTGTGATAACTATCCTTTCAATTGACAAAATGGAAACACTCCTAGGTTGTGGGTGACCTGTATGTTATATTGAGTCTCCAGAGAGGGTTGGTTCTCCTAGTGTAACACCTAAACTAATTCTATATCATAAGGCTAACTCTATCCTACCAAAACTGACTGGGAAAAGGGAGAAGGAAGGGAAAAAGAAAAAACTTCAGAATGTTTTGAGAACTTCAGACTTATTTGGATCACATAGATGAAGCACAAGGAAGCCACACACACCATACATAAACTACAAGTAATTGATTCAAATTAAAGGTGATTCATAAAAGGGTTTGGAATGAATTGTGACAAGATAAGAAGGGGCAACAGATGGCTCCACAACAAAATACTGCAAACAACCTGTCAAACACAATCTATGACCTACAAATTAACACAATATGACATAAAGGGATGGGAGATTTGAACTTGATAAGACCAAGGATAGAAAAGTATCACAAAATAAAATCAGTTAAAATAGAATATGCACTAAATACAGGATTGTAGAAGGTAAAGCACAACTCCTTTATTTCTCCAAGAGGTGGAATAAGCATAGATAGTCACTCATGACCCTTTCTTTCTCACTTAAAAAGACTGAATTTTTCCAGAAATATTAATGAAGAAGAAGAGATAATTTTACAATGTTTTCTGAAAGTTTTATAGAAATCTGAGAGAGATAAGAAGGACATGAAAAGTTTATACATGCAAGTCTGAATTTAAAATAGAGTAAAAGAAATGTAGTTTGTTTTCTTTCTACAAAAGTAACTCCTTCTAAGTAAAATAATGTGTTATTCCTTAACTTTATCCTTTTTTCTCAAAAATAAACTCTGTATGTTTTTCAAAATAGGTTTTCTCTCTCATTGCATGCTTTTTTTTCTTTATTTAATCTTTAGATGAAACAAAACAAGCTTTCTTACATGATTTTATCTATTTTAAATCTTCCTGCATGACTCTTTTCCTTCTATTACATGTATTTTCCTCTGAATTTCTTCAATTCCTTAAATAAAAGATGCCAAATTTTAGGGTTGCTTGAGATGATTTCCAATGAGACCAATTTTATAAAAATTTGGAGTTGTATAGAACAAAATTATGTTCTTCTGAAGTTTTGTAGGCCATTATGCATAGGAAAATGACATGTCACAACTCTTAATTGTATTGAAAATATCCTCTTGCTTATGTTTCTATGGATTTGACCTTTTGAAATGTGAGCCAATAAAAATATTTCACCTATTTTATACAATTTGTAGTGTCAGGATCTCAAAACTTTTGCTAAGATTTTCAAAACTTAAACCAGTCCAGGAGAACACCACATGTTATTTTCCTTTTTCTTATCTGAGCACTTTGAAACTTTGAAAAATAAAAAATAACAACTAATATCATCATATTTAGATCAATTGAATTTTGTGACCCTTCGATAGTGAATAAAGAGGCTTCACATGTCCTTGATGTTAGTATTTTGCTTGAGGAACCTTGTGAGTTTGTAAAGCATGAACCAATAAAAACATCCCATGCATTCACAACAGTGTTAGTCTTATTTGATCATTGGCTCTATAGGATGCTGCCACGTGTGCTTGACCTCAGTGACCTGCGCCAAACCCAAAATCTTATAAATTGCAACTCATTTCATGGCTTTGACATCCATCAGGGTTCATTAATATGAAAATATTTGAAAAGGAAACATGTGTCCTTCCTCTACCTTTGTATATTCACCATGTGTCAGCCTCTGACCATCCCACCTATCATGTTAACTATGTTGACCACCTTGCTTTCTCCCATGGACCCGAAAGATTTACAAATCTAATGTATTTTGTGGATTTGACATATGTTGGATTTAGAATTCAATGAGGATTTTTTCACATGTCCCTATCTTCTTCGGCCACTAAAATTTGATGGCCATTTGAACATCTATCAGATTTTATAGAAACCACCAATGATTTTAAATTAGTATTCTTTTGATTTTTGAAATGCTAACGACTAGTGCATTAGGGTAGTAGAATTTTATGGTTGTCTAAACATATTTTTTTCTTTAAATATTTTGAATTCCATTTTAATAGACTGATATGTGATCTGTCAAGAAATATCTACAATGAAGATGTTTTTTAACAAGACCTTCTCAATTATAGTCTTTAGCTTATGAAACTCTAACATGTAAGTCAATCCCAAGAAATTGTTCTCGCTCAAATATCCTGCATGTCTTTCCCAATTATTTTTCAAACTGAGAAACAAAGTTTCAATTTTCCTTCTTGCACATTAGATTTTGAGTGAATTCCTTTGATTTGTAGAGGAAATTGGTGGTAAGATATTTGGATGATTCTATATATTCAATGATCTATGAGTTTTCCCACTATTTATATGCATGGATTCATAGATTTTTGTTGCATAAGCCAAAGAACGTTAGAAGAAAATACCCTTGGACTAAAGATCCTATGAATGTATTGAAATATACCAAAAAAGTGTGGATACATGCTATTGATGTATAGTATGAGGGTTTCATAGGAATTTACTTGTTGGAGTTTGTGTTATCAACTTACTCCTACCTAGAAGAGTCTAAATACCATTTTATGCACTAACCTAAAGGTATATTTGTTTTTTCTTTACCTTTATACATCAAGATGATGTTTCTAGATTGAGGTATTGAGACATTACCCATGAGTGGATACACAACTCTTCATTCCATTGGTGGATGGTGGCTATAAAAGAGTTTATGAAAGGAGTAATCATGAAAAAGGAATGACAAGAAGTGAAGATAGTATAAGAGGATCAAAGAGAACTAATAAAGAACATATATAACCCAGGGAGGATCCTATTACTGGTTTTTATGATGACTAAAAATGTTGTGGATTTTTTGAATACTGTAGATGATGGAGGGAGGCCCATTACCATGGAAGCAACTGGATGAGAGTATACTTTTCTAGAAGAATTGGATTGGTGCCCTTATTGTTAAATGGCCATAAAAAAAGGCATGCTCTATTCCCACCACCACTAGAATCTAGCTAACACAAAATTGTTAGAATAAAAATATAGAATATTACTATTGATATAAGAACAAGCCATCAACTAAGGAATTACATTGAATTTTTTGTTGCAATAAGTAATTCCATATGCAACATTATCAAGATCCAGAATGAGTGTATATGGAGTGATATAGTAATCATTTGAAACTGTGGGAGGTCATCTAAATGTAAATTCCACCCAAGGATAAGTTGTAGTGACCTAATTGGTCCATATTCATCCTACCAAAACCTAACCATCTTAGGGTCTTCTAATATAAAATCAAATTTTTTAGACTAAACTAACCTAATAAGAACCAGCCAAATGCACCCATGTAAATTTATTTCTATGATCAATCAATGAAGCTTCCAAATTATAGATGTTTAGAAAATACCACTAACCATGTGCATTATTTGGAAATTATCTAGCACATGAAGGGAATCATGGTTCTAGAATGAAATAAAATCTATTTTTTACTGAATCTACTTAACTATATACATATGTGGTATAAGAAGTATGCATCACTATAATAGATGGTCAATCATGAGCTATTCAAAAAGAATTTCTAGAATAGTTCAGTTAATAAAAATTAAACAACAAATATAGGTGAAAATAAATGAGATCGAAAAAGTCCTATCCAAGGGTTTACACACATATGGTGTGAGATTTAAAACTTTGATATCAAATTTATCATATGAACTACATGCACTTTAGGATGCGCAATGGTTTGTAGGAGGTCTACTTATGCAATTTAGGTGAACACTGTTAATAAACATTTTTATGGACCCATGTGGAGATTTGGAGGTTGTACTATATGGTGAATCCATATGAAGTGTAGACATAGGGAAAATATCACACCTAGTAGAACAAATTTATAAGATGGAAGAACAATTGCATATTATCACTGGTAGAAATGTGCAGGACAAGTGAATAGGATATTGGTGACTTGATTATAAATTATAAGGGCATACAAAAAATAATTTCCCATGGAAAAATATGTAACTCATAGTAAAGGAGTGTGAGATCTTCCATGGGTATCAATTGTCCATTCCTAAAAATGGAAAAATAAATCATGGTATCAATTTGTTGTTGGTTGTGTGAAATTAGCACCCACAATAAAATAAATTAATAAGTGATTGAGGAGGCCAAATATGTGAATTTTAGAGGTGTACTAAAAGAAACTACTACCCCTACCCAATTAATAAAAGGATATGGTGGAAAGAGATGCCATCAAAGAATAAGATAAAGAAGAAGAGGATGGAAATTCCCCCTAGGAGCTACGAGAAGCGAGACAATCCAAGTCACTACCAGCAAGAATATCTAGAATTTTATACTTATGGATATTATAGAGGCACGCACAAGATTGAGGACTACTTTAACCTCTACTAGAAGATGGCTTAAAGAATAAAATGTCAAACTCAGGCCATGTGCATGATCAAGCTTAAAACATGGGTCCTTGAGAAGAGAGTATAACCAAAAGGAATGCCCAAGTAAGTGTGAAAACCCATAGTTATGCATACACTCAACCCAAAATAGAAGGAATTCCTTAGGATTCCTCTAAATATTTTATTAATTGATAAAATAATTTTCCAAATAGCACAAGTCAGAATATCATTTTCCAAAAGGTTCAGAAGATTTCAAGAGGATTGAAGCAAGAGATACATACCACATATAAAGTTGAGGCACACATGAAGGTAGAAGATTAGAATGGTTCTACAAAAAAGGAAATCAATAAAGTAAAGTGAAATACTATGTTTATTAAAATCTAAAGGAATTATTCCACTTTTAAATGACTAAATGGAAGAATACCATGAAGTAAAATCCTCATCTCAAGAGAAAGTTAAGAATCAGAAGTTGAAGGTGGCTAAATGAGGTTTTGACAATGATTTATTTATGGATTATTTCTTAAATTGGAAAATAATGTGTAACATCCTTGTTGACACTGAAATAGAAGTCAATATACTTACAAATAATGGTTAGATGCACATGATATTACCATCACTAGATACCACTCTAAATACCCTATTTACAGATAAAAACACTACAGAATATAAAGGCCAAAAAATCACCAATTCATGTATGTATGCCTAAATGCATAGAAGTTAGAATGAGGATTCCAAAAGTGTGCATGCATGCCATGAAAATAGTTTTTAGGATTATTCAATGAAGGATATATAATCTTCCAAGGTAGAATTGGATGACATTCACATGGACCTACATGGTGGATATAGAGGCTTACTTACCAAAGGAGTAGGAAAGAGTAAACTCTTTTTTCTACACATTAAAGAGTGTAGATACTAGGAACCTGGTACACTCATTTTCAGTCACTACCAGATTGGAGAAACATGAGAAAGGGAAGCTTGAATTTCATCAATGGCATTCATGTCATTTTTGAGTCCAGCAAACTAATTGCAGGAGGAGACTTCCATAAATCTATGATAAATATGCACAACCCATCTCGTGTATGTGTGAGATTTAGCGTAAAAATAAATCAATTCATACAAACACCCAGATCACAGGTCCCATCATACATTATGGATTCATGTAAAGAGATAGGAAAACTAAGTACTTGAGTATGTTCTAGGCACATCTAGAAATGGCATCCAATTAGGGTTAGAAGTACATAAAGGGTGGCCATGCAACAAGTAAAAAGTAACATCAAAGGGTCGAACCGAAACACATTATAGTTAACAAAGTATGGCTTGGTGAGTATGCCCCTACAACAAGTAAAATAGGCAATATTTAATTCAATAATAGTCAAAATAGGAAGCTTCATTGTCTATCACATATCAAGCTAAATCAGGATATCCCAATACAGTTGAAGGTACCCAAATGCATCGAAGAAGACTAGTTCTAGTCATAATCATAATAGGATAAATATATTTGAATAGGTGATTTGGAAGGGAAGCTCAAAACCTTGATGCAAGTTAATGGTGACCACATCGAATAAATGAAGGCCACATGAGTTCAGAACCACCAAATGCAAAGATAGGATAACTCATAACTATGAAGAATGCATGTGACTATGGGAGATTAAGTAAAATACCAAGAAATATTATGTGACACAGAGGTTGAGGTAAACATCATTCACCAGAAAACTGAGGCTCAATTTTCAGTGACACCATTGGTGAAATCCCTTGGTTACCGAGAAGTAGAGTCATTTTTAACCCACATATAATTGACTTATTGAAGTAATTTCTCATGGATTTAGCCTCAACATAGAAAAAATACCATGAGATGAATAGAGTTCATAAAATCATTACATTCAGGAAGGGGCCAACAAAGAATGAACATGGTAAATACATTAGAGAATAGAAAGTGACACTTACCCATATTAATTACATGCATTCAAGTCAGGAATAATCCATGACCTAGTGAGAAAAATATCAAAGTGGTTAGCACAAGTTACCATGGTGCATCCAAGTATAGAAGAAATGGGTTACCCTTTTTAAGGATCTACAAAAACTTCGAGAGCACACTATAGGTTACAACTTTCATCAGTGATACCCTGACCTAATCCCATTCATTAAATAAATCCTTTACAAAGTATAGTGGCGGCTATGCCTAAAGAGTATGATGCAAAATTCATGGATGGATTCTTAGCAAATACCAAGCTTCAAATAAGAGTATCAATGGTGGCAGTCTAATTTTCGAGCAGAGTTCCTTTTCCATAGAATCGTGGTTGATTGCTCATATAGATGTAAATGATTTTTAGGTTTCTAAAATATGTTTACTCAAAAAAATCAACCACGATGGTAATTGACCTAACTCATCATCGAGTTTATTCAAAATTTCCTACATGGTCAAGATCAGGAGGTACAAGTACCATGTATGGCTTAGTAAAATGACTACCCATAATCTAACTACAGGTTCATGCTAGAAACTCAACCTCGGTTTGCAGGAAACCAAAGCATATAACTGTGTCCCACTTTTTTGTAGTTTTTGTACTTTCAGCAAACTATGTCTGACATCCAAAACATGAAAAAACACATATAACATGACCAAATATGTCTTTTTAAGAGGCTTATAAATACCGAGGTGCAGAGCATCCATAATTTACCTGATTTTTTAAATTTTTTATAGTATTTTTAATTATTTATTTACTAATCAGATTTTAAAATATTTATGGCCACAAAGTGGGACACACTTATATGCTTTGATATTCTCCTTAAAATTTAGGAAGTACATCTTTGCGATAACATTTACAGTCATGTTATTAAATGTGATTTGTAAGGAACACTAGTTGATCTAACAAAGATTGTGGTGATCCTTAGCCTAGGTTAAATTCAAATCAACATGATGTGTTTTCATTTTTATGACACTCATGATACTACCAAGAGTTATTCAAGGACTATGCCAAGATAGCCAAGCCCTTGTAGGACTTCTTGAAGAAGGATGGGCCCTTTTATAGATGGTGTCATAGTAGGAGTCATTTGAAACATTGAAGGATAAATTATTAAGTGCACTCATTCTCTAGTTACCATATTAGAAGAAACCATTATATATTCACATAAACATGTCAGAGACAACTATAGGACCTATTTTTGGCCCAGTCATGAGAAGGAATGATGGAACATATGATATATTTTTTTGAGTTAAAATCTATATTCAATAGAGTGAAATTATAACATCATAGAGTGTGAGGTGTTAGAAATGGTTTACGCTCTTCGAAAATGTAGATAGTATTTAATATATGCATATTTTGTTTTTTTCATTGACCATGATGATATGAAGTACGTTGTTAATAAACTAGTGTTACAGGGATGCATCTGTAGATGGATTATCTTATTTCAAACATTAATTTTTTCTATTATGGTGAAACCAAGTAAGCTCAATTGTGGGATAGACCACTTGTGAAGGATCAATATAGGAGAAGCTATGTGGATTATTGAAGATGACATTCCAAATACATAATTATACAAGGTTCAAGTACTAAAGGAGTTGGAAGATATTGTATCCTTCCTCACTTCATCTATAACTCTTTCCAGATAGACTATCTATGAAAAGAAACATCTTGTGGTACACGTGGTGCCATAATATCTTATTAGAGGAGAGAGATGAAAATCAAGGTATAATGAAGTTCTAAGAAGGTGTATTTTATCACATCAGTGCACAATATTACTACAAGAGGCTCATGCAGGTATAATAGGAGGCCAATATGTTGGAGAGGACACAACACATAATATTTTATTTTCAATATTAACGTAGCATATATAATTAAAAGATGATAAATAATACACTACTAATTTTTACATCTACTAAAGGTTCTGTGAGAAAAATATAAATGATGTAATGCCTTTAATATGAGAACCATTTGAAAAATGGGTGATCAATTTTACTGGGCCAATAAATCCTATTGCGTGTAAGACTAGAGTATAGTTAATCATCTTGCCCACATATTATTTGATGAGATAGAATCATGTGGTGCCCATCAAGGATTACATAATGACCACATTATTCCTATTTTTACACTAGAATATCATCTCAAGATATGGTTTCATGTTAAGTTTAAATATTGATCAAGAAAGCAATTTCCTTACAGAGATGGTGTGTAGCTCGTTAGATGAGTTCATGATCATGCACAATAAAAACCACCCATACCACCCCAAGAAAATGTATTCTTATAATCATTAAAATAAATAATGTGAACTACTCTAACAAAAATTTTGAATGTAGGACACAAGGATTGGGATGACTGAGCTTTATCTATGCTATGGGCCAACAAAACTAGCAATAACCGCTTGAAAAATTACACAACATTTCAGTTCATGTTTGGAAAAGAAGTATTTCTACCCTTAGAATTCCTCGTACCATCACTCCATAAAAAAACATAGGATGTTTGGAGGACTAAAAAAGTATAAAAAAATACTTTATGCTCTAATGAAATTACACGAGAAGAGGTTGTTCACATTTTAGAGTTAATAAGTTAAGAAGATGAGACAATTTTTTTGACATGGTACACACATAGAGAGAAATATGTTGATGGAAGACATGTACACCCTTCTCTATAATTCCTATTATGCCAAAAAATTTAGGGAGTTTACAAGTTAGGTGGTTGGGGCCATACATCATTCCAAATATTTTGGACAATGGTACTTGCAAGGTATGTGCATTTGATGGAGAACTACCACTCACACACTTCAATAGAAAAATATTAAATCCCTACAACTCCAAACCATGTAACCACTATGAAAATAAGTATTCTAAAATATTTCCTTAGTACATTAATTTAGTTTTTATCTTGTCACCTTTTTATAAAATTTTATGATATTTTCAGAAGGGATTCATTTATGAATTTAGGGTGAAAAGATATTAACAAAATATATTGTTTGTTTAATTTCTAACCAATTTTGGTAGAGTGTAACCCCCATAAAACATATCCCTAGAATTTAATACTTATACACATAATGAGTTTACGTAGGAGAGAAAAAGAGAATCAACATGTAGGATTTCCTAAGAAATGCCACAATGCAAAACCACATGTGCAAAAGGAAATAGAGGAGATAAAAAAGAAGCATTGAGAGTTGAGAAGTGGGTAAGGGTGTAATGGAAAGGTGCATACACACACAACCATAGAGTGTTAGCAAGGAAGGTAGTCATATCAGGATGCAAACTTCAGAGGATAAAGAAGAAAATAAAATAAATCCTTAAGTAAAAAAGGGTTGACATAATTCCCTTATATTTTTAGACACGAAGAGCTAATGTGACACATAATTTACATTGACCAAACACATTAAATATACCCCCAAAGTGTAAAGGAACTCATTATGGATACTTAAATTGAGTAGAGTAGAGCCACATAAGATAAAACCAAACAATTCATGTAATGGATATTTCTCATACCTCATGATCTCAAGCTCAAATTGTTACATAACCAATACCTAGTAATATATCAAGGTGAGAGGAATCCATGGAGATTGATTTAAAATGATTTTGAGAAGGTTAGAGGAAGAAAGGTGAAATTTTTGTTCTTGTAGTAAACCAGTCAGCCATTAGTGATAAATAAACCTCAAAACATCATGAAATTTAGTCTCCTACCATATGCAACCATAAAAAATATCCTTCGGGAATGGGGAATTGTAAAGATACAATAACTAGCCCAAACCAACCAAAAAATAAGACGTGCAACCATAACCTCATCATAGAATAAATGAAGGAGAAAAAAAACTACTAAAAGAGATGGAATATGGAATCCCCTAGATATAATTCCCAAATCTATACATCATTAGAGAGAAGGTGGAGAGAAAATTCCAAAAGTTTAAATTTAAGGGAGGTGAACCACCAAAATAATTTGTAATTCTATAGAAATATTATGGTGTTTGAGGTGAAAGTAGTTTGGCATTGTGCCTATGTAGTTCTCATTAATGTCAAATTTAATTCATGGAAAAGTAATTTTATGTGGTATAGGTGTCTCCATGAGGTTTAAATAGACTAAATGATGAAGGTTAATTTCTAGTGTCTAATTTTGTTGTCTTCCATATGTTTTCTTAGTGCATTTGCATGGTAACATTCCCATTTTAAGACTTTAGAAACAAGGGAATTTTTTTTATACATAATGTTCTCTGTTCTAAATAATCATAATTTAGAACACACATTCCATGCCAATCAATCTCATAACAGATAACCATATGCAGCTGTAAATGACTCGTGAACTACCGATCCCTCATTTCATGACTCGTTTCTAACCGATCTCTCATGTTAACTAAAGGTGTTGTATACTAAGTATACTTGGTTCTCTTACCCTATTCTGGGTATTGAGTGTTTTGTTTAAGAAACCTATCTGAATATTTGTTACCAATATTCATCTGAAATCCCATTTCTTAAACTAGGTGACATAGGACAACGCAACCAGTAGCTTGCGATACTTTGGCCAAATATTTCTAACATATTGTTCATGTTACTATTCCTAGATGACATACTCATCAAATGGAATACATCCTTCACCCCACTCATCTGTTATCTAGAATGGTCTTCACCGACTCCTGTCAGTCCACTTGTTCGAGGTTTGACCATAGCCCAAGTTAGTACATAGTTTGGTATAAGGAATTGCTCACAGTGACTAAGGGTACATAGACATACTCAATCGACCTAAGTCGATTGCATGTGTCTAGTTACCCTAAGTCATCATGAGTTATCCCCTGTACCAAAACATGTTCCTATCCTGACCTAGAGTAAAACTAAGAACAAGTCCAAGTTTATGTAGATCCAGATGATTCAGTTCTGAAGGGTGTTGCAACATGTCAACTGCAACTCTGTATCCTTGTGAAGACCCAAGTCTTCACGAAGGTACCATTCTGCAGTTGGCATGTGCCAACATCCAACGGACTCACCCATCTTGATGAACATACCCCAACAAGAAGTTATTTATACAAATATATTTCTTAATTAAGATTTAATTGCAGCAACCCTACTAAACCTTATTCCATTAGCCCTTAAGGTTGACATCCACATTTGATTTGTTAAAGTGATGCAAAAACTTCATGATTTCCCTTTTTTTATTCATTAACTTCCTACCTTAGGATTTAGTTAATTAAAACAGAGCAACAACCTCAATAATATTTACTTAGAATTACACAACCATTCATAGCTGGTTTAAGTTCCATAACAGGTTCAATTATAGTAGACTTCATTGAGATGAAGTCTAATTGATAAATGTTCTTGTTTTCCTTACATTTTATTTATACCTATCAAGGTATTTCTCAAGAGGAAGTACACCTTCCTCTTTCTTGTCATGAGTTAGGGTTCATTATCCCTTTTCCATTATGCAAATTATCATAATTAAGTTACACTTTCATTGACATCTTTAATAACTATAAAGACTTAGGTAAAAGAACATCTATGCATGCCAACTTAATAAGTTACATTTCAATTAAGGGATATTGTAATTAATTCCCTTCCATCCAACTTATTTAATGTCAACTAAAAAGGATCCATTCAGATAAGAATAAGAGAAATTAAGATAAGATTACAAATTTCCTTCACATAATGCACAAGGAGGATGACACAACAAGAAAAGGTAACTCTCAATCTTTTTCAATTCATCATGGTGAAATACATATTTTACAAGACCATGCATTTCAGACATATGTCATGTCAAACATCATCAAGATCAAAAATGAATACAACTTTTCCTCTTTCAATACATTTCCATAATGAATCATATTTCTTCATAAAAGATCCAGTCTTTAAGTAACAATTAACATCATAAAATTTATTGCCTTCCTTTATCACTTACGAAGTCCATCTGCAAAAATTGCTAGCACAGGTCAGTTCATTGAGCTGAGCATGATAAGCACTAAGCATTAAAACGATGTGCTCTCAACTAAATCTTTCATAAAACAAACTCTGCTTTTATGAAACATAAAGCTAAACAACTAGATACATCATAAAGAAATAACAATCATAAAAAGGAACAAGTGATCAACCAAAATAACATTTAGAAAAGATCATGATATAATCAACACTCTTCAGTCATTGTTTTATAAAGAATTAAATCAGATAAGTAATATTTCATTACTAATTACTTATCTCATTCCACTAAAGATACTTACTGATTATTTCTTACTTCATTCAATCTGAATTACCAAATAAAACACTAAATCCAATATTTTCCAAAAATAGAGTTACTTTTAATAAGCAAAGAACCATCAAACTAAACATTAGCATATTCCATCTGAAAAACATCTATAGCCAAGCTAATTCAACCTTCATGAAAGTTTTAGGTTGAGCCATTAACATAATACAAACAAGAGATTCCTATTTCAGATGCTACATCCAAATTTAAAGCCCAAGATATTGCCTAAGTAATCAATTTAGGCCACACAGGTTAGAAATAGGAAAGTATTCATTCCTCCACTAGCATTACACAACTAGTCACACCTTACCAAATATTGTTTCCATTCAACACAAGTCAAAGTGAATAAGTAGGATTAAATCTAACTACTCATTTGTAATCCTGATTAAGTAATACAAACTGAACCGATCAATTATTTAAACAAGAGTAACACAGAAGAGGGAAGAAGATGAATGGAGAGAGAAACAAATCAGAACTTCTCCTTCCTAATTTGAGAAGATTTGAATTACATTTCACAACTCAGAGAAGAGAGTACAACATATAATCTCCTACAGTTTCCAAAGAAAACAATCGATGAAAACCTTACCTCATAGGAGAAAAAGAGAAAGGAGTCAATCAACAAGAAAAGAAGAAGATTCCATCATTCTTTCCCAAGAAAAGAAGGACATAAAATAAAAGACTGGTACAGACCCAATCACAAAATCCTTGAACTCTTTTAAACAAAGAATACATGCACTAAATGATACTAATCTGAATTATGTGACTGCATTATGCAAGTCAGATATCAAAGATGAAGTTCTCCCAGCATAAAACAAGAACAGTAACAGTAGCACATTAGCTACATCAAGAAGGATGTGTTTAAAAGAATTCCTAAACAACTTACATGAAATATCAACCATCATAAGACATTCCAAATCATCAAAAAGTTTCAGTCAGAGGGACTTAAGGCCTAATCATCTTTTCTAAATGAAAATGATACAATCAGTAAATCAAATCACATTCACAACCTCTTTAGAGGTAGGATGAAACAGTCTTTGGATGGAAAGAGAAAGATCCACCTAGTTTTGAATTTCATAGAAGATGTAACAATTAAGAACAACATGACTTAGCTACAGGTGTACAAGAGTCAAACTTAAGAGATGATTAGATAAACTGAAATCCTTTCATTCAAGACATTCCTATGGAACTTAACTCAATGTACAAATCTACTAATTCATAACCAAGACATTCTATTCCCTCAACTTTATCCATAGATCATAGAAATTGAAGAATCTAGAAAACCCTTCACACTGAACTAATTGGTTAGTTCCTTAGATCACAAAATGTCATCCCACAAGATGCATATACATTCATTAAATCTTCCTCAAAACAACAGTAAGGTTTTTAACAAACTACTCTAACAATTTAAATCAAGAGGTTTACCAGATCAAGAACAGGTAAGTCTTATCAAACCATCTTCTAATTTAAAAGTGAAGAAAGACAACGGAGGTCAACATCATGCAAGCTCAAGCAAGAGCTAATCAGTGAATAAATCCAAATTTAGCCAAACAAAACCAACACTTGAAATATCCCAATTATAACAGAACTTCAATTACCCAACTTTAGTTCAATCTTCTAGAGGTTTAAAACCCAAAAATATAAAGTTTAGAAAAGGAAGAATTCATTTTATTGTTATATTCAAACAAGATGAACCCAAAATCTTTGCATCAAAGTAACCATTTTCACACAGTTTCCATAGGAGGAACTAGATTCGAAAACAACTAAGTTTTAACTAAAAAAGGTATGAAGAGTATTTCCTTCATTGTTGTTTCCAAACAAGTTTGAATCCACAAAAAGTAATCCTAAACAACCTTTTCAACACAGCTTCCACTAAAATACAAGGTTCAAAGCAATAAAGGTTTCAACTAAAAATAAGAAGAAGTAACTCATTTAATGTTGTTTTCAAACTAGGTTTGAATTCACAAAAACATAAATCCAAGCACCCATGTCAACACAAGTTTCAACAGAAGTAACAAGACTTGGAACAACCAAATTCCTATGTAACTAAGAAAAGTACCTTTCTTACCTCCTTCCAACAAAAAGGACAAACCCAGTTCAATGAAGCTTAAAAACAATATTTTCCAAGATCTATTTTGAACATACAACAAGATTCACAAATTTTTGACCTCATTCCATTCTAAAAGACAACGAAATTTAAGGTACATGATTCACCATCTATATTAATAGGAAAAAACCCACATTTCATTGTTATCTATACAGAGATTCATCATCAGAAAAATACAAAGAAAAATTTCAAGCAAGAATTCAAGATAACCATCACAAAATAAAAACCCATTTGTTTCTAAGAGTAGAGTTGTTTTAATGAAGACGTTTAGTAAAAAGTAGAACAAATTAATGGGTAGAGCCTATCATGTTTGATAGTGCTTCTATTGATTCACAAAACATTTCCAGATGAGCCTCCATAGTTCCTTAATTTCCAAATGAATTCAACAACCCAAAAATTCTTCTTCTTATGCTTCTTATACCTCCATTGGATCGAAAATAGTCCAGAGGTGCCAAAAATAGCAAGAGATTGAAAACAAAACTGCTGGTTTGAAGAACCAAAAATCCCCATGTAGATCAAAAATAACCATGAGGAAATGACCAAACAACCTCCCAAAAATCCACTTGCATGGCTTCCAAGGTGGTTTCTTCGCCAAGACCAATGCTCATTAATGCAATTGCATTCAAATCTCTTGCCTAAACCTCCACGCCACTGCCATCTAAAATTGGCGAGCTCAATTTCAACCAATGCATGCATTTTTTAACTTTAGTTATGATGCCAACTAGGCATTCCCTCCTTTTCCATGCCTCCACCAAAACTGGCATGCTAAGTTTCATAAATTCAAAAATCAAATCACTTAAATGCCATAGAAACCATCGCCACCACCTCCCAATTTCCATGTGACCCCTTAGGTCCCCTTTTTATCTTAACATTAGTTTAGGTTAGATAGAACATTTAGTTTAGATTCGACCATAGGCTAGATAAAAAGTAATTACCTTAGGTCATTCAACATTACATTAGTTAAACATGCCACCTAAGAATAAGTCATAACCCATAGTAGTTTAGTATTAGGTAATAGATCATAGATAGGTCTTACATTACCTTAGGTTATTTCAAAACCCCACACCCATAAAGCATACAAACTTAGGTTAGGGTGCAACATGAGTAGTTTAGAAATAGATCTAAGGTAGGTCCAATTTACCTTAGGTTAGAATCTAGTTAGGATAGATCTTAACAACTAGGACTAAGGTTTTACCTTAATAGTCTTGTAGTTAGTCCTTATCCTTCTTACACCATTCAATGTCATAAAAGTTACTAACAAGAAGATCCAAGTTCATAATTTATAGAAAATGTAAAGCAAGGACTTCAAAAGAAGGATCCATAAAATTTAAAACATACAAAGACTCAATCCCTTATTACCTTCCATTTCAGAATGTCGGTTTATCAAACTGATCAGGTAAGAAAACTGAAGCATACCTTGGATCAATGGAATTGATCCAAGGTTTTGATGTTATTAAAAGATAAGTATGCAAACAACAATACCAGTTCACAACTTTATAGAACACAAGAAGAATGGCTTCATTTCTAAGAAACAACAACACAACAAAATGAATCCTGAATCATCAATAATTTATCCATTGCAAGCATGATTTCCAATAGTCAAAAGAATACACCTTCTTAGGACTTAACACTCGATTTTGCACATGTCGATGGAAGAAGCAATTACAATCAAGAAATGAGAACTAAGAGATGACTAAACTCTAAAATTTGATTATGAATTACAACTGAATAAGGAACTAACTGATTAAATTCATGATTTGGTAACTTATCGGTTACTTAATTTATGTGGTTGACATCTAAACACATGTTGATTAATCTTGTTTCATGTATCGAGTCTCCATATTATTTGGTTGAGATCGTTTACTTGATCTGTTCGAAATCCTATTCGAACTATGTTTCCTCACACTTTTTATGTGATGAGATGTATAAAAAGAAAAGGATTAATGCTAAAGAAAATTCAGTTAATGTATGTATATCTAGATAGGGATTAGAGAGTAGAAGATACATAGAATACATATGTTGCTTTATATTCATATGAAATCTTTGTACCAATACAATAAAAATTATGAGTTTTTTTCAGTAGTTCCAAGGACAAGCCTTAGGATGGATTAGCACCAAGGCAAGGCCCACTTGTGGTTTTATAACCACCCTCCATAGTTTGTTTCTTTGTTTATTGCATGAGTAGAATTAGGAGAAATTCATTCCTTTATCTACATTTTGAGTTTACATTCTTTACCTTATTCATAGTATTTACTTTCAGTCTGAATTTAGTTTATTTCTAGTATTGTAGTGATAGAAATTGTTTTCCTTACCTCCTAAAATACCTATAACTCTACATATATCACTGGCATTATTGAAAGTATGTGTCCCTTGGTTTGATAATTAAATGAATATAGATTAATGAATAACATATTAATTGTTGCAAGTTAATTTACACCACCAAGGTTTCTGGTGTTAGGCCACCCTTAAGGTTAAACACTATCATCACTGTCACTACTATTGTCCACATCCAATATATGTTATTCTAGAATAGTTATATGGTTATGAGTTTCTTTTAGAACAACTAGTATATCATTAATTTTTAGGTTGTTTCTGCTTCAACACTCGCAGCCATGTTGTTTGCATTATTGCCTCTTGTTCTAACCATTTTGTTATGTTAGACAAGATTTAAAAAATTTATTAGTGTAAGGACCCATTAAGTCCAATATTTGTAAACCTTGAGGTCTGATACCAAAATGTAACACCCATATTATACTTCAACAAATTAAGGGGGAAACATTATATAAAAAAAACCCATACTTACCTTTTATGCCTTAAATGATTTTCATCACGCAATAGATAAAATCTAGAATAATAATATATACAATCCCTTAATTCTTCTTATGTTGTAATGAATAACATTATTACTTAGCTTAATACTATATAATATAGCATTATTAATATTCCAAAATACATCTTGACAACATATATTAACCATGTGCAACTGTAAGGATAAATTAGATCTACATGACCCCCCTTAATCACTCTTTTCATTTTTTAAGTATTTAAGTTCCTATTTTAAGCAACAATGACCATGATTTATCCTTCTAGCGAAGAGATCCTATCAATGCCACCTTAAGATCCCTATGGAAATGATAGTGACTATGTAATGACTCTCATAATTACATCCTCACTACCCTTCTGATAGTCATCCTAAAATGGTACATGTAGGATACCGTTGATAGGAAGATAAAACAGTGTTTATACTTCGTTTACATTTTTACCATTATCTAATATAGTTAAGTATACTAGTTTATCATAACCATAGACTATTTAGGGACAATCTATGACATTCATTTCTAGAATAGAATCATACTAACTTGTTGAGTTACTATCTTCTATAAGCATCTCTCATCATACTTTTCGTGTTAAAGGAGTTGTTAAAGAATATAGTATAACATATCATGTATTAATGATACAACTATTTTATATATAGTTACGGTCATATTTATACTCACATAATTTTAATGTTCAATAATAATATCTCTATTAATCCTATAACATTCATATAACAACATGTTTTATACGGTTTACCAACGATATGACCAAGTATACATTTCACCATATTCTATTTCATGCCTTATAAGTCTATGAAACCTTTGATTATCCACAAGGACAATATAACAACAGTTGTTATTACTATAACTAATCATTAACTTATAATTAATCACTTCTATATTAACATTATCACTTATTCATTTTTAAGTCTGACAAGGTACTATGGTGACTTGACATGGTATCATCATATCAACTATCTATTTTTTACCATATTACATTTGGTCACTCAAAATAGGCAATTAATCAATTATAATTCCCTTTGGATAAGCATGATGATATGCCTTTGTTTTGTAGTTATAATTCAACTTACTTTTTACTTATGATATATAAATCATATAAATTCTTTCAAGGTGAACTAAAGGAAACAGCATATCATAATAATGTTATTGGTATTTGTCCAACAACTAGTAGGCTTATGTGTTGTCATGGTGACATAAATAGTGTACTTGTTTATATTAAAGTATAATGACACTGAAATATTAACTTCATGTTAATGTTTCTATGTAGTGTGTTATTTACATTTATGACTTAATTATAATATTTCAACACTAAATAAGGTTATTACAAGTCCTATTATACTTTTCCTCATTCGAGAATAGTTTATTTAATGTTGCAAGTATAATAATATCCATCATTGTTTTGTCATGTTGTTTTCATTATCAAACTATATTGTTTACTAACATAATTATTCAATCACGGTGATATCATAAAATTTGATATAGTCTTATAATACAACGTCAATCATATTACAAACATACTTTGTTGTAAAACAACATTATAATTCTTTCACTTCTCGCAATCACTACAATCAAAAAAGTGTGTATTTTATTTAATACTTAATAATGATATTACATGTTTTTGGAAGTGATTATCAATGGATAATCTAAAGATTACAATAGGCCATATTGCCTTCATTCAACCACGAAATAATACTTTCAATTTTTATTAAAAATATGATTACAAAAATATAATTGTCTGAAACTAAATAACAGCAAACACTGCATAAAAAATAATGTGCATCCAA